>CAUYRH010116784.1:0-69330 GCA_963574655.1 Perodicticus potto
TGTTTTGTTTTGTTTTGTTTTTTTGAGACAGAGTCTAAAACCGTCACCCTGGATAGAGTGCTGTGGCATCACAGCTCACAGCAACCTCCAATTCCTGAGCTCAAGCGAGTCTCCTGCCTCCGCCTCCCAAGTAGCTGGGACTATAGGCGCCTGCCACAATGCCCGGCCATTTTTGGGGGGGTTGCAGCCATCATTGTTGTTTGGTGGCCCGGGCTGGATTCGAACCCGCCTGCTCAGGTGTACGTGGCTGGCGCCTTAGCCCGTTGAGCCATAGGCGCCAAGCCAGGTTGAAATATTATTGATAATTGCTGCCTCACCAAACCACCATGAGCACATATAATGTCTGATGGTGTCAATTTTTTTTTTTTTTTTTTTTTGAGACAGACCCTCAAGCTGTCACCCTGGACAGAGTGCTGTGGCATCATAGCTCACAGCAACCTCCAACTCCTGGGCTCAAGCGAGTCTCCTGCCTCAGCCTCCCAAGTAGCTGGGACTACAGGCGCCTACCACAACGCCCAGCCATTTTTTGGTTGCAGCCACCATTGTTGTTTGGCGGGTCCGGGCTGGATTCGAACCTGCTAGCTCAGGTGTACGTGGCTGGCGCCTTAGCCCATTGAGCCACAGGCACTGAGCCTGATGGTGTCAATTTTTGACTGTCTGTAGCTAGAAGATGACACACTGGAAGCCACACACTGCTGTAAAACTGAAGCCACACGTGTATAAAAAGCAAGCGCATACGTACGTTTATTTTCTGTGACATTACAACATGACATTGTCATCTACATGCTCAAGAACCCTGCAATTGAGTTCCACAAAAAAAAAATCATGTTTTAAGTAAGTTTATGATTTTGCGTTGGGCCACATTCATACCCATCCTGGGTTGCATGCAGCCTGTGGGTCACGAGTTGGACACCCCTAGTATAGAAGCTTCCTCCTCAGTCTCCTCTCCAGCTACTCCCCTCTCTAAACACCACAGACTCTAGGCACACTGAGCTACTCTCTGTTCCTGATATAAACTTTGCTTCTTTAGGGAGGGGAGGGGTTGAGACAGAGTCTCACCCTGGGTAGAGTGCTGTGGCATCATAGCTCACAACAACCTCAAACTCTTGGGCTTGAGCAATCATCTTCCCTCAGTCTGCCAAGTAGCTGGGACAACAGGCACCCGCCACAATGCCCAGCTAATTTTTGTTGCAGTTCTCATTGTTGTTTAGCTGGCCTGGGCTGGGTTCGAACCCTCCAACCCCGATGTATGTAGCCGGCACCGTAACCACTGTGCTACGGATGCGGAGCCTGCAGGGCTTCTTATTGACTCCAAGTTTTAGACTGCTTGGATTGAACAAAATACCACAGATCAGACAGCTTAAGTAACAGAAATTTCTTTCTCACTGTTCTGGAGGCTGGAAGTCCAAGATCAAGGTGTGCACAAGATAGGTTTCATTCTGAGTCCTCTTTCCTTGGCTTACAGACAGCTGTCATTTTGCTGTGTATTCACATGACCTTTCCTCCTTGCATTCACAGAGAGACAGAGAGAGAGAGGGAGGAGAGGGCATATGCTTTCTGGTGTCTCTTCTTTTAAGAACATTAATTCTATCAGATTAGGGCCCCACCTTTATGACTTCGTTTAACCCTTATTACTTCCTTAGAGACCCCGTCTCCAAACACAGCCGTACTTGGATTTAGGGCTTCAGCACATGAATTTTTGAGGAGACACAAAGATTTAGTCCATGACACTCAATTAAGAGCAGCTACCTAGAGAACTGTGTCAAGAATTCTGAGGCCCTACCTAGGTCCTACAACAAAAAGAGCTACATTTATCAGTGATGTCTGTCATTGGCTTAGAAAGGAAAGACTGTGGGGAACATGTGCCATAAATTTTCTTACCCTGTTTTATGTACTCATCTTTGCCACTCCTTTCTCTAGGCCCCAGCATGATGCTTAACACGTGCTAGGCCTTTAATACTTTTTTGACAAATGGATCATCGGGTAATGATTTCAAAACACATTTCATCCATGAGCTCATATAAGCTTCACAGAAGGCTGTGAGGTAGGGATGAATGAGCAAAGCTGATTGTCTTTCCTCTCCCTGTGCTGGAGATGCTGCCTTTGTCTTAGAGCCCCTGCACAGATGCCAGGACTAGGTTCTGTCCAGATCGCAGGTGGTTCTTGCTGCCACTGACCCTAGAGCATCTGGGGCTTTTTCCCTTCCTGCTACCTCTACCGCACATGAACCCCATCACCCCAGCACTGCCACCCTCACTGTCACTTTGAATGAGAAGCAAATAGGTTTTTTGACCTCCAATCCTGCTAGAGCAGGGGAGAGATAGATTTGCCTTCTGACTGGAGACAGGGGGCCTATGTTAACCACTGCTGTGGTACAGGCAAATCAAGAGTGGGCACAGATGTATGTGACAGGTAGAAGGGTGCTGTGGGTGAGTGAGAAAAGTGTTCTCAGATGCAAGGACTTAGCCAAAATCATAGAGACTGGAAATGGAATGGTGCTGCCAGGACTACAGGAAGAGGGAGATGGGGAGGTTAAGTTTAATGGGTACACAGTTTCAGTTTTACAAGAAGAAAAGTGTTTTGGATGTGGGCGATGGGGATGACAGCACAACAGTGTGGATGTACTTAATGCCTCTGAACTGTACACTTAAAATGGTTAAGACAGGGAGGTGCCTGTGGCTCATCGAGTAGAGCGCCAGCCCCATATACTGAAGGTGGCGGGTTCAAACCTGGCCTCGGCCGAACTGCAAAAACAGAAAAATAGCTGGGCATTGTGGCAGGTGCCTGTAGTCCCAGCTACTCGGGAGGCTGAGGCAAGAGAATCGCCTAAGCCCCTAAATGGAGGTTGCTGTGAGCTGTGTGATGCCATGGCCCTCTACCGAGGGTGGTAAAATGAGACTGTCTCTACAAAAAAAAAAAAAAAAATGGTTAAGACAGTATTTTATGTTATGTGTATTTAACTACAATTAGAAAATTGAAAAAAGACATACTAGCTGTTAGACTGCAGCTCATATGATTGTGCATGTGAGCGTGCAGTGCGGGGGGGCTGCTCAGCCATGCTGCCTTTGTCAGCAGTGGGTATGCGCATGGCTGAGCCCCCCAGGACTGCTGCAGGGACATCCTACCCTGGCCCACTCCAGTCCTGACCCTGCTGTGGCCTCCCCAGAGGACACCAATCCTCAGCCAGTGCCCTGCCTAGCCCTGTGAGATGTGCTCCTGGTAGCCAGTGTCAGCTGCAGGACTATCCTGGGGTGGCCTGGTGAGAGGGCAGGTGACAGGTGCAGGAATCTGTGGGTGTTCTAGACCGTGTATCCTCCTCCTTGCCTGAAGTGGAGGGTGGGAACACGGGTCTGCGACAGAGACCTAGCAGGAGTAGGTTGTTGGATTGGCCAGTAAAGAGACAGCCCCAGAAGCCTGCCTGCTGTGGCTTGTGGCCTTGATAAAGACACAGGGGCTTTCTCTAACCAGTCGCATGGGGGTGCTGTCTATTCCCTCCTAGGCATTGCCTCGGTTACTGCTGGGGAGAAGGAGCAGAGCTCAGGGACTAGCACTCAACTGGAGTGGCCTCCAGCAAGTTTCCCAAGGATTAAGGAAAGCTGAGAAAAGTCTGTGGTCATTTCCCAGGCCCTTCCCAGGAGACCCACCCAAAGAGTGCTGTCCTCTCCCAGCATCTTCTTGGAGGTTGCACTTTCCCAGCCAATAAGTGGCCAATCACGTGGCTGGGAGCAGAGTCACAGGGCAAAGGTGAGGGTTTGCTTGGCCCTACCCAGCGCGCTGAGTAGCCCCTGCCAACAGAGGTGCACTGAGAGGCAGCCAGGCTTGTCTGTGCTCCAAGCCTGCCCTGTGAGTCCTGTGAGAAGGATCCCGGGGCTCACTCTACAAAGCGTCTTGCTCCCCAGTGAAGTTGTTTAATGTTTACTGCATTGTAAAAATTGAGTGTTTTCACATCTATTTTCTGCCCATCCTGAGTCTTCTACAGTGGACTCCCAGAAGGAGGATCAGGACTGGGAAGCTCACAAAGGGGTGACAGCAAAGGCAGTTTTCTGAAATCTCACCACCAATTTGGCAGCCCTTCTGCCCACCCTGTCTCCCTTGCTAACAGACCCCGGTTTCAACCCACCCATGGCTGGCCTAAGCCGATCTGGGCAAGCCCAGGCCCTTTTCTCTTGATTGGCCAAACCCTGATCCCCCGACCCCCATGCTCAGCCACGTTGCCTTCTCCAGCAGTCAGTGTGCCACAGGGCTGAGTCCCACAGGGACTGCTGCAGTGACATCCCTGCATGTAAGCAGCTTCTGGGAAAATACGTTTTTTCACATTGACAGGGACAGGGCCATCCTCCTCCTTCCCTTACTGCTGTGCGTCATCCGTGCAGGTGTGGAGCTGCCCAGAGCTCCTTGGGCTCATCTAGGGCCTGGTATGGTTAAGTCTGTTGTGACCCATTTTGATTCTGCATAATATTTTAAAGTTAATATGTTGTTATCTTACATTTTACAAAAAAGACTGTCTTTCACAATGTCCCTAAATTTAAGAAAACCTTCACAGCCTCTTCTATAAGCAGAGTGAGAGCAGTGAACTCAAGGGAAGGAAGTTACCAGCTCAGCTGGTAGATAAGATCAAATGTTTATGTCAGATATAATTTCCAATCTTACATGAGCACAAGTTTTCTGCAACACACATCCTGGAAAATGTTACAATAGACATATTCTGGTCTCAAGATTATAAGTCAATCATCCCTATAACAATTATTACGGTATTAGAACTGTCACTATATTAGGAAAAAAAATCTTTGCTTTTCTTAGTGAATAGACTTAGAAACCAAATGATATAATGAAAAGCGGTGGGGGAAAAAGTAGTTTTAACCTATATTATATGACAATAGGTATATAAATATGTGTTGCGTTTTCTTTATCTAACAATGATTTGTCTTCCTAGAGTACTGTCAGTAGTCTCCCATTCTGTCATGATTTGTCTTCTAGAGCACTGACAGTAATCTCTCCCATTCTGTCAAATTCTCCACTATGAATTTAGGATTGTAGCTTTGAACTTGAATTAAGCTTTTCTAGTCAGGGCTGAGTTAAAGAATCTGCATAATCCTCTGTTTCCACAAACTGCTGCACCAGCCTTGGAACTCCTACCTCTAGGCCTTTGTTATGTGACATAATTAAGCATGTTTTTAATGACCCCAGTCATTTGGGTTTTCTGTTGCTTGCATTTAAATGTATTCCTAACTAGCTCAGGGATTTCCAGAGAGACATTTTGTTCAAGTTTTCCATCTAGGGTTCCCCATTACAGCTACTCATACTCAAAGCCTGGAAGACATCACTGACGCTTCATTCACCTCCTCCCTCTCAATCTACTACCTACCTCCTCAAAATATTTAGAGTCAGCCCATTTCTCTCTATTCTTTGCCACTAATTGCATTTCAGCCATGCTTACCTCTTGCTTCAGCGACTGCAATAGTCTCCCTAGTGGTCTTCCAGCTTCCACTCTCACCCTCCTTGAAGTAGTTAAGGTGGAGATAATCCTCCTTGAGCTTTGCGAAATGTAAATATGATTCTGGCATGCCCACTCTTAAAATATTTCACATATTCTCCTTGGACAAAAGGTCTTTTTTTATGGAAATGCCTATATATTTTTTTTTGAGACAGAGTCTCACTATTTCGCCCTCAGTAAAGTGCTATGACATCACAGCTCACAGCAACCTCAAACTCTTGAGCTTAAGTGATTCTCTTGCCTCAGCCTCCCAAGTAGATGGGACTACAGGCACCTGCCACAACGCCTGGCTATTATTTCGTTGCAGTTGTCATTGTTGTTTAGCTGGCCTAGGCTGTGTTCAAACCTGCCACCCTTGGTGCCTGTGGCTGGCACTGTAACCACTGTGCTACGGGCACTGAGCCTAGAAATGCCTATTTTTTTTTTACATTAGCAAATACAATTATTTGTATTTACTATGTACAGCATATTTTGACATATACATACATTGAGAAATGACTAAATCTGGCCAATTAACATGTGCATTACCTCACATGGTATCATTGTGTGGTGAGAACACATTACATCCATTCTCTGAGCATCTTTTCCAAATAAAATGTATTCTTAACTCTAGTCACCATGTTGTATAACAGATCTCTTGAATTTATTTCTTCTTTCTAACTGAAATTTTGTGTCCTTTGGGCAACATCTCTGCAACTATAACCAACTCCATGGACAAAGTTCAAGGACCCCTACATGTTTTTATATAATCCTCTCTCTTAGCTAACTACTTGAACTTCTGAGTTTCCCAGAACTGAAGGATTTTCTGAAAGACAAAGGAGTTGAAATTCTGAAGGGCACACTTCCTGAGCCCAGAATTCATCATCCACTTGGGTGTGCCCCCAGGCACATGACCCCTCCCCAATGGTCTCTTGTTAGTCAGAGACCAAGTTGAGGCAGCTTCTCTCATTCTCCCAACAAGATTTCTGTAATACTAAAAACTCCTTTCTTCCTTGGCAATCCTCATTGTCTCAATAATTTTGTCATTGTGTGACCTAGGTCAAACACCCTTGTGGTTTCAAAAATACAGCCACCCCAACATCACAATCTCAGCTCCTGGTAACCACCATTCCATTCTCTCTGCCTTTATGGGACAATTTTTGTAGATTCCACAAACAAGTAAGACCATGCTGTATGTCTTTCTGTACCTGGCTTATTTCACTTAACATAATGTCCTCCAGATTCATCAGTGTTGTTACAAATGCTAGTATTTAATTCATTTTGTGGCTGAATAGTTTTCCACTGAATCTATATACACCAAATTTTCTTTATCTGTTCATCCATTGATGAACACTGGTTGGTTCCATATCTTGGGTACTATAAATAATGCTGCAATAAAATGAGACTCGGGTATCTTTTCGATATATTTATTTCATTTCCTTTGGATATACACCCAGAAGTGGGATTGCTGGAACATACTGTAGTTCTATGTTTAATTTTTTAAGGAACCTCCATACTGTTTTCCATAATGGTTGTACTAATTTACTACAAGTAAATTTACTAGTAATTGCTCCTACTAACAATGTGCAAAGGTTTCCTTTTCCTCAGATCCTGGCCAACATTTGATGTCTTTTGTCTTTTTGATAATGCCCATTCTAACAGGTACAAGGAGATATCTCATTGTGGTTTTAAATTGCATTTCCCTGAGGATTAGTGATATTGAACATGTTTTATATTCATTGGCCATTGTCTGCCTTCTTTTGGAAAATGTCTGTTCAGGTTGGGGCCCCAGTGGCTCATGCCTGTAATCTCCGGGAAGCCGAGCAGAGTGGATTGCTTGAGCTCAGGAATTCGAGACCAGCCTAAGCAAAAGCAAGACCTCATCTCTTAAAAAAACAGAAAAAATTAGCTGGGCATTGTGGTGAGCACGGGTAGTCCCAGATATTCAGTAGGCTGAGGCAGAAGGATGGCTTGAGCCCAGGAGTTTGAGGTTGCTGTGAGCTAGGCTGGCACCGTAGCACTCTAGCCCAGGGCTACAAAGTAAAACTCTGTCTAAATAAATAAATAAAATAAAAATAGAAAAAATCAGCTGGGCATTGTGGCAGGCATCTGTAGTCCAAACTACTTGGGAGGCTGAGGCAAGAGGCTTGCTTGAACCTAGGAGCCTAAGGTTGCTGTGAGCTAGGCTGACACCACAGCCCTCTAGCCTGGGCAATAGAGTGGGACTGTAAAAGAAAAAAGAAAAATGCCTATTCAGGCCCTTTGCCTAGTTTTCAATTTGGCTATCTATTTTCTTGCTATTGAGTTGAGTGCTTTACATGGTTTGACTATTAACCCTTTATCAGATGTATAGTTAGAAAATACATTTTTCTTTCATTCTGTAAGTTGTCTGTTTACTCTGTTGATTGTTTCCTTGCTATCCAGAAGCTTTTTAGTTCGATATAATCCTCTTTATCTATTTTTGCTTTTATTGTCTTTCCAAAAAGTTATATCCAAAAAGTCATTGCCCAGATCAGTGTCTAGGAGGTTTTCCCCTATTTTTTTGGTAATAGTTTCATTGTTTTAAGTTTTATATTTAAGTGATTGATTTTGTGTATTGAGTTTGTGTATATTATATGAGGTAAGGGTCTAATTTCATTTTTCTACATGGGGACATCCAGTTTTCTCAACATCGTTTACTCAACTCAATAGCAAGAAAATAGATAGCCAAATTGAAAACTAGGCAAAGGGCCTAAACAGGCATTTTTCTTTTTTCTTTTCTTTTATAGTCCCACTCTGTTGCCCAGGCTAGAGGGCTGTGGAGTTTATTTTTTCCCCATTGTGTGTTCTTGGTGCCCTTGTCAAAAATCAGTTGGCTATAAATGCATGGATTTATTTCTTGGCTCTCTATTCTGTTTTGTTGGTCTATGTATCTGTTTTTATGCCAGCACCATGCTATTTTGGTTATTACAGCTTTGCAATATATTTTCAAGTCAGGTAGTGAGATGTCTCCAGCTCTTTTTTTTTTTTTCCCAAGATTCCTTTGGCTATTCAGGGTCTTTTGTGGTTTCCTACAAATTTTAAGATTATTTTTTCTATTTCTGTGAAGAATATCATTGATATTTTGATAAAGATGACATTGAATCTATAGATCACTTTGAGTAGTGTGGACCTTTTAACAATATTAATTTTTTAATCTATGAACACTGGATATCTTTCCAATTTCTTTCATCAGTGATTTGTAGTTTTCAGTGTAAAGATCTTTCACTTCTTTGGTTAAAATTATTCCTAATTTATTTAGATCTTAAATCCATAACATGGTATATTTGCTTCCTATTTCTGTATAGCAAATTACCACAAATTTAGCAACTTAAAAAAATACACATATGTAATCTTTCAGTTTCTGTGGATCAAGAGTCTGAGCACAGCTAAATGGGGTCTTCTGCCCAGGGTCCCACAGGGCTGCACTCAAAGTGTTGAGTAAGGCCTGACTTGCTGGGTTTGGGCAGCTTAGGTCTGTCCCTCAGACCCCAAAGTCTGCCTGAAACATTATGCCCACAACATGGCAGCATACCCCCTCAGGACCAAGAAGAGAACATCTCTACTGCTGCTTCTGTCTCTGACATCTAGACACTCTCTCTCTTTTTTTTTCCTAGACATTCTTTTTCAAAAAAATTGTGAGGCTCAGTAGTACACACCTGAAATCTTAGCAGTCTGAGAGGAAGAGGTGGGTAGGTTGCTTGAACTCAGGAGTTCGAGACCAGCCTGAGCAAGAGTGAAAAAAACCCATCTCTAAAAAAACTGGGTGTGCTTGTAGTCCCAGCTACTCTGGAGGCTGAAGAGGCAAGAGGAGCGCTTGAGCCCAAGAGTTTGAGGTTGCTGTGAGTTATGATGCATGGCACTCTACCAGGGTGACAAAGTGAGACTCTGTCTCAAAAAAAAAAATTGTGGCAAAACACACATAACATTGACCTTCTTAACCATTTTTAAGTGTATGGTTCAGTAGCATTAAGTATATTCACATGTACAGCCATGACCACCATCCATCTATAGAACTCTTTTCATCTTGACAAACTAAAACGTTGTACCCATTGAGTAATAACTTCCCATCACCCCCTCCCACCAGCCCCTGGCAACCACCATTTCACTGTCTCTAAGCTTTTAACAACTCCAGGAACTTCATCTAAGTGGAATCATACAGTATTTTCCTTTTGTAACTGACTTAGAGACCTTCTATTGAAGGGCTTGCTCATGACCTAAAGGTCATGCCCACCCAAAAAAGACAATATACCTTTTGATCAACTTAAACTCCACTGATTAGGGACCTAACTACATCTGCAAAATCTGTCTTCATTTGCCAAGGAAAAAAGAGGCTGAGGTTTGGAATTGTTATTGCTTCTGTTGCCACCATGCCAAGTCTCAGATGCAGCTTTGTCCCTGCTACAGGAATGCCCTTGTTGTCCTGAATCCTTGGGAATCTCCTGTGCAGGAGCTCTTGTGTTCTCAGCCTTAGCAGAGGTCCACTGTGTCTGAGTGTTCAAGGGTTATAGGACTCTGCCAGAGCAGCCCTTCCCTATATCCTCTAGGCCCTGTTGTACTCAGTGTATTTAGAAGGGAAGCAGCTGGAGCCTTCATTCTGCCTCCCCAGGGAACCTCCTTGGCTCCCTCCCAGACATCCATCTCTACATACAGAGGGTATTGGCGGGACAGATTGTATCTGGCTACCAAAGCTCCTGATACACCTGGGTCCTGGAGGAAATAGGACCCACTACTTTTTTTTCTTTTTGAGAAAGGGTCTTGCTCTGTCACCCTGGGTAGAGTGCAGGGGCATCACCATAGTGCACAGCAACCTCAAATTCCTGGGCTCAAACGATACTTCTGCCTCAGCTTCCCCAGTAGCTGGGACTATAGGCACCTATCACCACGCCCAGCTAATTTTTTTCTATTTTTGGTTAAGGCAGGCTCTTGCTCTTGCTCCAGCTGGTCTCCAACTCCTGAGCTCAAGCAATCCTCCCACCTTTGCCTCCCAGAGTGCTAGGGTTATAGGAATGAGCCACTGTGCCTGGCCAGGCCCACTCTTCTTATTTTTTTTCTCTACTCTTTTTATTTTTGCATAATTCACAGTGGCTGCTATTATTCAAGGAAAGAGGACACGCAAGGTATTTTCCAAAGTGACCACAGTAATGGCAGTTTTTCTCTCTAAATGTACTCACACTACCCTCACCAAGCCCCTAGTTACTATGGGAAAGAGAGGCCTTGAAGTGTGTGCTAGCCAAGGTCACAGGGCCAGCCACCAGCCCTCTGATCCTGGTGTCCTGCCTCCAGGCTCTGACTACCTCATCCAGCAGGCTTCCCCTTATCCCTTTGAGCACTTTCTGTTTAAAGCCTCTTTGTTTCCAAGGTCATTGCTAGTATTTACTTCAAAGGATCCTCCTCTCTTTAGCCTGCCCGTCACAGGGGCTAATAACGCTGTTCAGACTTGGCTTCAGTTATTGTACCAAGAACTAACTGGTACATCAGCTCATTTTTCATGGTGTGTCCTTTGACTTACATTTCTTTGGCCAAGGTGGTTTACATAGTAACATCTAACTTCAAAGAGGTCAAGGAAATGCACCCTTCCTGCATGGATAGAGGGAGGAAAAACTGATTATCTGTGTACAGTACTAGTGACTACCACAGGTGTTCTCAGAGGCTGCCTTGTAGAAACCAATTCACAACACTTAAAATGCTTCAAGTCTATAACTATAGTAAATTGCTAACCTATCAGCTGAATGGTTGTACGAAAAAGGAAAATGAGATTAATTTGGCATGATATTTTCTTTGGAAATTGACACAGGTTTTCAATGATCAATATCTTTTTTCTTTTAACTTTTTAAATATTCCAACATTGCCAGTTTCTATTTTAAATCATCACAATCCTAATGTTTAACTAACCAGTCTAGTTTCCTGGGGATAGATAGAAACCTACAAGTCTGTTTTCTTAAGGCATTCATAATCAAGTGCCAAAATCAACTGCATGCTATTCATTATTACAGTGTTGTAAAGGCCCTTGTTTGCTTTTATTTCCTTTGAATATTGTGGGGAAGGAATTCTCATAACCATGACAAGAGCACAGCCATTTTAGAAAATAAGGTCAGAAACCAACAGTTGCCTCTCCAGACTCTCTCCTGAAGGCCAGAGTTCCTGGAAACACTCTACCCATAATCTTGGCCCTAAGGATACACCCATGATCCTGACTGCACTAGAGAAGAGCCCTGGGTGGTACTCAGGCTTCACTTTCCCTTACCAGCTATAATGATGAGGCTAATAAAAGCCTTTTGCAACCCTGTGGGAGCTGAGCTGACAGCTGGTCAGTCTCAGTTCTCCTTTCTCCTCTATTAAAGTCTTTCCTTGCCCCCGGACTGGACTCCTCTCCTTTCTTGTGGAACCTCACCCCAGTTCTATGCCAGAACCTCGCAAATATTAATTTTACTTGTTCTAGGACTTTGTTATACAGGACTTTGTTGCTATGGGCGAAGTAATTGCAACTCAGAATTTTTTATTTTTTGAGACAGAGTCCACATTGCTACCCTGGGTAGAATGCCATGGCATCATAGCTCACAGCAACCTCAAGCTCTCAGGCTCAAGTGATCCTCTTTCTATTTTTAGTAGAGACAGGATCTTGCTTTTGCTCAGGCTGGTCTCAAACTCATGAGCTCAAGCCATCCACCCGCCTCGGCCTTCCAGAGTGCCAGGATTACAGGCGTGAGCCTCCGCGCCTGGCCTTGCAACTTGGAATTGAATGATCACAAGTATTATGAATACTCAAAGCTCTGTATGTGCATAACCAAAGATGGTTGAAACTAATTGATGCTTTGCCTCACTCAAAAGGAGCAGAAGTCATGTGGTTTTGTTTTGTTTTGTTTTTAATAGAAAAAGAAGGCCTGGGATACCCTGGCATCCACAAGGCCAGGTCAGGACTCCCCCTCTGAAGATAGGCAGGTAGTTCAGGAGTTCAACAGGAGGAGCCTTTGCTGGCCAAGTGGGCAGGGAAGACCGTAGCTGGGTGGTGGGATTTTGGCTGTGTGTGGAAGATGGCGGGGGGTGGGGAGGAAATGAGGTCCTGATTCTTTCAGGAAGAATATCTGATTTTTTAGGAGTAGGGGGTTCCTGAGATAGAGGCTAGGCCAAATACCTGAAAACTGACTGCAGAGACCTGGACACTTCAACAGGAAGTCATGAAATGCTTTGATCTGGGCCTGGATATGTTTAGATGTGGGTCAAGAAGATGGTTTGACAGGGGACTGTGGAACAGACGAGAAGACGACCAGAGACACAGCCACAGGCTGTTGTCCTTGTCAAATGCAGAAGTGAGATGTGCATGAGTCAAACTGGAAAAGGAAAGGAAAAGACAGATATTCTGGTGACTGACCCTATGAATGTGGGAAGAAAAATACTGAGAAATCAATAATTTTAAAATATCTTCTGTCCACAACCTGGACGATACTGACTGTGTCTGAAGAAAGAGAGTAGGCGTTGAGCAAATGAATGGCTTATTTCCAACTCTTTCACGTGGTCGCTTTCTCCCAGGAAAACAGAGAGCTTCTTAACATAAGCGTTTACTGCACCTGGTGAACATGTATTATTTCTCATTCCTGGGAGAATTCTGGTTACCGTTTTAGTCTTGGATATCTTATTTCTGATGTTTATCTCAAACCCAGAGGGTCTGGCTCTTCATCTGCCTCTTACAGGAAGGTGGGGCAAGGAGATAAGATGAAGCTGTCTCTTCCTTGATCTGGTTCTATCAGATGAAGCCAGGGAGGTACAGATAAAGGAAAGGAACAAGGGACAGTTCCAAGGGACATCTCCAGAATAGGAACCATGGACAGCCATCATCACTGTGAGTGTGAAAGAACGAAAGAGGAAGTGGTCATGAGAACCCCAAAAGAGGTACAGGTGAAGGAGGGGCTCATTGGGAAGTTGCTATGGCCTGTAGGAGAGGAACCAGATACTCCACCACCAACCCTCCCCTCCACCCCCAGGCAAAGCACTAGAAGAGAAGGTGTCCTGCAGGCACCTTCCTCCTGCCCTCCCCTTTCCCACTGGTCCCTGCAGGGGGCTGAGCTTGGTCAGAGCCCAGAAAGTGAGGGAGCTCAGCTGACACAGTCCCTTCAGGTCAGTCCCACAGACAGGGCAGGGTGGGGAAGAAAGGAAAGTGAGGAATCTAGAGGGACAGAGGATTTGGCGCGCTAACATGGACGGACAAAACAAAGCAGCACAACAGAAACCTGCTCCTTCACTGGGCTCTAACCAGGACCCTAACATGAGGACATGACACCAGGCCAAGGCCAGCACTCCAAGTACACGGTCAGCAAGGAAAGGAGGCTGGCACTGAGACCCTGAGGGAAGTAAACAGCCCAGAACTTGTGGGGACAGAGAGGAGAAAAACTGTAAATCCCTTTTCTCATTGTTGATTCCAGTTCTCTGGCACTCTGTTTTCATGAAAAGCCCCTGATTCTGTCCAAAAAATTTCTCTTTTACGTAAGGCAGCCAGAGGAGGTTTCAATTTCTCATAATCAAATAAATTTGGGGCGTACTTCACTTAAAACAAAAGAACTTGAAACCCACCTTTCATTTAACCCTCTAATAATCTTGAAGAGGTAGGCACCCTGGCCCCTATTTTGAAGAAGAGGATATTCAGGATCACAGTAAGATTAGGTAACCTTCAAAGAGGGGTTGGGATTCATACTCAGGTCTACTGCACTCTAGCATTGTAGAATTTTCTAGTATTCTATGAGGTGGCAATGTTGGTCAAAAGCAAATTCCAAAACTAGAAGGGAACCCCACCCTTGGCCAAAAAATACTCAGTGGGAAAACTAATCTCTCCATCAGCTTTTGAGCTAAAATACATCGGGGTTCTGCTGAGGACCTGGACAGGCCCGGCCACCACCTAAATGTTGGTTAGAAAGCCAGAAAGGGGCGAACCTTGGACTTGTGAGGATGCAGTCCAGTTTTCTCAAGTGCTCCTGGAAAAGCAGTGTATTTGAAAATGCTGTAATTCCTTAGGACCCTGTACACTGCACACTGCTGCATCTCCTATCCGTCCTTGTCTCCCAATGTCCACTGCTCCAGCCCCAGGGGGAGATTGGGCTCTCCCAGGAGTCCTGGTGGGCTCTCCAGCCTCCCTCCCAACCCTCCCCCCAGGCCCACGCCCTGTCAGCTTCCCCACTTCAGAGCGGAAGGTGAGGTGAGGTAATGTCTCCACTAATCCACAGTGGCAAGGAGATGAAAAGAATCTCAGAAATGCTGTGTTTAATTTAAAGCAGACCCGGCTCGCCTTAGCCAAGCTGCGATTTCACTCAGAATAACCAGTTTGTTTTTCTTGGACATTCCAGAACCTTACTGGCCACCCCCTATTAAAGCCCAACTATAGTGTCAGCAGGCCCCCCTGCCGAGGTCCATAGCTGCCCACAACTCAACCATTGGCCCTCTTGTTCTCTCTCAGTACAAGGACTCCTGCTTTGGGGCGGGTCCAGGGCCTCTGGGGGTCACTTTAAGGCCTTCTTTTTGCTCCCCCAAACTCTTTTACCCTGCTACACCTAACTTGGTACACAGAGTTCTGGAGGTGAAACGTCATAGAATAGATGATAATAGTACCATGATGGGGCTGGGTGCAGTGGCTCACGCCTGCAATCCTAGCATTCTGGGAGGCCGAGGCAGGTGGATAGCTTGAGTTCACGAGTTCAAGACCAGCCTGAGCAAAAAGTGAGATCCCATCTCTACTAAAAATAGAAAAACTAAGGCAAGAGGATCGCGTAAGCCAAAGGGATGGAGGTTCCTGTGAGCTATGATGCCACGACACTCTACCCAGGGCAAAAGCTTGAGACTCTGTCTCAGAAAAAAAATAGTACCATGATGTGTTTACAGTGTGCCTGGTGCTCTGATAAAAACACTTTCTATTCAGTATCTTGTCATATTCTTACAACCAACAAGATGGATAGACAATTTTCATTATTCTCTTTCTACAGAAGGTGAAATAGAGGCTAAGGGAGGTTATATACCCCGTCTCAGGTGGCCCACACTCTCTACTACTCTCCAAATGACCCCTCCTTCCCAGATTTGGTGCCTTTGCTTCCAGTGGGAGCAAGAGGTGGGAGAAGGTGCTGTTATCACTAGCCCTTCTTTCTAGGTGTTGACTCCCCCACTTTGGTTGGGCTGGGTTGGGGACTTCCAGTCCCTCTGAGTTTTACTGCTCCCAAGGATCTCTTGGTTTAAAATCAAGTTCTAGTCAGAGCAGGAAGAAGTGGCCCATCGTTCTCGGTAAAATGGTAGGTGGAGGTGCAGCGGAAGAGGGACACAGCCCTCTGGTTTCCCAGGCCTCTTCTGCCCCAACGTTCTCTGATTTTATTCTGCATCAGAATTTGTGCAATTGGCCTTGGCCCAAGGAGACATGGAGGGGTGGGGGAAGGAGTGCTGCGGGGGCAGAGACCAGCAGGGGGGCAACTCCTGGGGAAGTTTCCAGGACTAGAAGAGGGGAGAAGAATGGGTGGAGCTTACAGCCTGAACCAGGGACTGGGTGGTACAGTTGGATTTATTCCAGAGCTATTTTCCAGAGCCTGGCCTCCCTCCAGTTTTGGATGGCCTGCTCAGATAATAAGGCTGCCCTGTCCAGAGAGAGGTGCGTCTCTCTGCCTGGTGCCCCTCCACCAACTAACAAATGAGCTCACTTGCCTCACTACTGGGACTACCTTGATTTCATGGGGAGCAAGGAGGGCAGGATCCGGGTGGTGGATCCTGTGACAGGTGAGACCCCTTTGGCTCCTCAGGCCAAGCCAGTAAGGGAAAGCTAGAGTGGGGGCAGGAGGCAGGAGCTGCAGCCAGGAAGGGGCCGAAGGGGGTTGGGGGTGCTTTCAGGGAGGACTGGATCAGGGGACAATAGGCCTAGTGTGGGAGTACTGGACTGCTACTTTCCCTTGGGGTTCCCAAGAGAGGTTTCCATGGCACCCAGGAGCTGATTTGGCCACAAGTGTCAATGGAGACATTGTGTGGGAGTCTTTGAGTCCCAGCCTCTTCCCTGGAGTGGGGGGAGGTGGTGGGAGGGAGCCATCTCCTCTGGCCCTGCAAATGCCTCTTTGCACTGTGCTACAGGATGGTACCCAGGGGTCTCCGAAGCCTACACACCTCCCCTCTCCACTTTGGGAAAGGGTGTCGACGCTGGTGGCCTGCCCAGGGAATCCAGGCATGCGTTCCTCAGGAGTCGCTCATGTGGGGGAGGGAGGCAGATATGTGACACATACCCTTTTGTGCATATTCCCCACACCTAAGCCAATAAATTAACTCTCCCCTCTACTAATTCATCAATTATAAGTTCTGGTGCCAAGTTGAGTATTTTTCAAGCTATCAAACCCTGAGGACATGCTACTCACATTTTTTTTTTAAACTAAAACAAGACTATAGCTAATTAACTTAGTTAACACCTAACTCTAGGCAGCCAGTGTCAAATACTGTCCAAGCACAAACAACATGCTCTGCAGTAATCTGGGGTCTCCAAGAAGACTCTGTAGAAGAGCTGGTACCAGATCCGGGCCTCCCAGGAAGGGTCTGCACTAAGAAGGCACCGTGGTGGGGATGCTTAGGGGACTGGATGGCATTTAACTAGAATGGTACTTCAGAAAGCCCACTCTCCACTGGGAGTGGTGGCACATACCTGTAATCCTAGCACTTGGGGACACTGAGGCACAAGGGTTACCTGAGCTCAGGAGTTTGAGATCAGCCAGAGCAAGAGTGAGACCCCATCTCAACAAAAAATAGAAAAATTATCTGGATAGGGCAGTGTGCCTGTAGTCCCAGCTACTTGGGAGGCTAAGACAGGGGAACTGCTTAAGCCCAGGAGTTTGAGGCTGCAGGGACCTATGATGATGTCACTGCTCTCAAGCCTGGGTGACAGAGCAAGACCCTGACTCCGAAAAAAAAAAAAAAAGGAAAAAGAAAAAGAAAAGGAAAGCCCAGCAGCAGTTCTGGCCAGCAGCAAGGCACTTATACAATGGCCACGAAATGGCTTGCTGTGAAAGCAGTTATTTATCCTGTTTTCCCCAGTACAATGTTCACCCATGAGGCTCCGTGCCCTGAGTATGCTGGACCAGTGCTGTTGGGTGACATGGAGGGTGGACTGGGTGGTAAGGAGTGGTGGAGGTTGTGGGGGAAATGGAGGCCCAGAGTGTAGGGTGGTAAAGGCAGGCAGGACCCAGTTGAGGGGGGCTGAAGAGTCCACCCAGGGGTATGCTGGGAAGTGCTCTCTCAAAACAAACCCCCTGAAGCCCTGATTTGTAGCAATTGGCTGTTTCATTGTGAAAACCATCCCACTGAGGTCACCCCTGTGAATGTGTGGACACAGAGCTGGGAAGGGATGTGCACAATCAGGTTTGAGACAAGCTGGCTCAGGCACATCACTGCATCCCCCAAGGTGTGGAATCTAAGAGAGGACACATTCAAGAATTCAGAGACATTCTGGGAAATTGGGCAAGTCTGTCCTTTCCCTGTATTTCCCTGGGAGATGGGGAGAACATCCAACGCCCAGTTCCTGCTCCCCAGCCACAAAATCAGGCAAGTTCCTCCCTGGGTCTAGCTGACCTCTCTGCCTACCTCAAATTCCTTTTTCAGTGGGAAGGTATGAGAGCAGGGGCTCAAACCAAACAAAAGTTTCAGTCAGGTACCCCTGGTGGGACTGGCTCCATGGTGTACCAGCTGGGTGACCTTGGATGAGTCACTTAGCCTCTCTGAACTCTAGTTCTTTCTCTGTAATGTGAGGGGCATGGTGGGGATTTCAGAGGGCTTGGTGTAGTGCTTGGCATGGACTATAGCATCTGTCCAGGAGAGTCACTGGTAGTGTTTGAGTCATTAAGCAGGGGAAATTGTAAAGTGGGTGGTCCTTTGTCCTGAGGATCTTTGAGATTGTATATGAAGATGGCAACCCGAGATAAGTGACTGAGACAAAGATCTCAATCAAAGAAAGTTTATTAATTAAAGTTTAAGGACATGTAGAAGCATCTTTAAACTGTGCTTTCTGAAGAAGGATTTGGGAACTCAGTATTTAAGGGAAGAGGGCAAACAGAAGGTAAAAGGAAGGAGGGTGGGTAGTGAGGCAAGTGGTTACATTCTTCTGAGGTTCTAACTAGTGCTCAATAAATTGACATTTTATATAAGATAAGGTGAATGAAGAGAAAAAGGAAGTGGAGAAAGAATCAATTATGTAGATGTCCCTGGGTAGACGGGAAGAATGAATGATCTTATCTCTGTTTTGCACCTGGGAAAATAAACTTGGAATCAATATTATCAGTGTGGTATTGACCAGACTTTAGTTTTAGGAGCTGGTCTTGGCCTGAAGACCTGAAATTACAATAAGCATCTCTTTCTTCATAGAGGCCAGCAAAGAATTTCCTTGTGAATAAACCATGGGGGCAGTCCTTGTAGATTCCTAAGGCCTTTTACCTTTCCTGGGGGTCTAGCTGATGCCTGATGTTAGTAACAGGTATTTGTTTGGATGGGGGTATTGCATGACTTAGCTTCCAGGCTTGACCTTCTCTTCATAAGAGATTTTGGGGAGTCCTAGGATTTTTATTTTTCTTTACAAAATCATTGGGACCCTTTTGTTTTTCTAGCTCATTAATGGCTGACTTCAGACCTGACAGAACAAGAAAATCTTAAGCCAGTACCTTTATATTCTTTCTCTGAATCTTACTCTAAATCCTATGAGGTAAGGGGCTGTGGAAATTTTACAGCTGAAGAAACTAAGGCTCAGAGAGGTAACACCATATCTGGCCCCGGTTCTCTGCAACCTATTTGACTTTTGACTTCTTCCTTTGGAGACCCTGCGTGCCAGGAGGACAATTCACCAGGACAGACGTGCGGGAGCATCAGAGGTAGGAGCTGCTTCTGCCCTGCCCCTGCAGAACGTGCAGCACTCTGCAGGGCTGGAAGGGAAGAACTGTGAGAGGTATGCACAGAGTCGTCTTTCCCAACCACCCTCTACCAACAGATTCTGAGAGAGATTATTGAGTAGGAATTTTCTTGGAGTATTCCCTGGAGTCCATGCACGTGGCAGATGGGGTGAGAAGAAAGAAGCAGTGGGTAGTGGGAGAACTTGGGCTGCAATTCAGCAGCAAAGTCCTTAGCCAACCCTGCAGGGTGCTTTTGAGCTGTGTTAGCCTCCAAGAGCTGCTCTGAGTTGATGCAAGAGGGCCAGGCCTATATACATGAATGTCAGCCAGACATTGGATGTGGGCTGCCCTGGGAGAAAGGGCCTGATTTCTCCCAAAGGGTGCTGAGCTGAGGGATGGCACAGGGGAACAGGCCCTTCAGTCCCAGAAGAGGGTGTGCATGGTGCACACACAGTTGGAGTAGGATTAGTGTGAGAGGCCACGTTCCTGGGAGGAAGAATGTGATGGACCAGACTCATCTTTCTGACCCAGGCTTCCCAGGTGAGTAGCCACTGGCCAGCCCATGGATTGACTGTCTTTGGGTAAGTTATGTACAAGATTGTCAAAGCTCGAATTTTTTTTTTTAATGAGCATGCATAACTTTCATACTCAGGAAAAAATTGTAAAATTTTTTTAAAATTTTTTAAATTAAAATTTTTTAAATTGTAAAAATTGTGCTCCGTGTAAGACTTTTATTTATCCATTGATGTGGCCATGTGTTGTGAAGAAGGACGTTGAAAGATGATTGTTCAATGATATAGAAAAGGACTAAGGGACAAACAATCACAGAAGTGTCTGGGTAGGTGTGACTTATTTTCACTCTCAGCCACAGGGGTGAACCTCATCGGCGCAATGTTGAGCAAAAGAAGCTGGACCTAAAAGAGCATGTCTCTTATGATTCCATTTACAGGAAGTTCAAAGGCAAGCAAAACTAATCTGTGGCACTACAAGTCAGAAGGGCAGTTACCTCTGAAGGGAGGATTTCACCTGGGAGGCAGCAGAGGCAGCCCTCTGGGGTGATGGGAGTGTTTTATATGCTGGTCTGGGTGGTGCTACCTGGGAGTGTATATATGTGCAAAGTCATCCAGTGCACACTTAAGATGTAACACCTTAACTTTTTATTTTAAGGAAGAATAAAGCAATTTTGTCCGGAAGTTACTTGCATTTTAGTGAAGATCTAGGCCAATAAAGGCACTGATTCTAAGGATAAGAGTTTTATGAGTTTTTCTGCATTTTTAACCAGTGTTTCTTTTCTTTTTTTCTTTCTTTTTTTTTTTAAGACAGAGCCTCAAGCTGTCGCCTTGGGTAGAGTGCCGTGGCATCACACAGCTCACAGCATCCTCCAACTCCTGGCCTTAGGCGAGTCTCTTGCCTCAATCTCCCAAGTAGCTGGGACTACAGGTGCCCGCCACAACTCCCGGCTATTTTTGTTGCAGTTGGAACCCGCCAGCCTCGGTGTACGTGGCTGGTGCCATAACCACTGTGCTACGGGCGCCAAGCCAATACACATTTATTTTAAGTTTTTTGGGCTGGGGCTGGGTTTGAACCCACCACCTCCGGTATTTGGGGCCAGCGCCCTACTCCTTTGAGCCGCAGGCGCCTCCCTACACATTTACTTTAATGTGTATTAGAAAATATATGATTATTACATTCAGTCTATAATTTCACAGTGGTACACAGATTCCCTTGGAAACAAACCTATTGAAAGGAAAAAAAATCAGTTTCTCTAAAGAAAAATATTAAGTAAAAGATGGCACACGTGGCAAAATATGAGAAGATGGTACTCCGGGGTTTGGGAAGCACTGCGCTGGTCTGTGAGTTCTTGCCCACCTCCGATTCAAGTCCCAAGCAAGTCCCAGCACAGAGGTGGTAACACCTCTGAGGATCACCTGTCCCCAAAGGGGCAGGCCATGGGAAGGGGAGGTGCCTGGCTCACTGTCACCCCAGCAGCGGTTGGGGTGGAGGGACAGCCAGTGATCTGAGCGCTGAGGTGTGGAGGGAACTCAGCGCCTCTGAGGGGGGCACTCCTCCTCAGTATCCCTGCGCCTAACAGAGCACAACATTAAATAAAGAACGATAAACGGCATGACCAGTCAAGAGAGAGCCCATGGAAGAAAAATAAACTTTATATTTTAGCACTTTCAGCAGCACCTTTTTCTTTCTTTTTGAACAGCGCACCCCCATGTTTGTTCTGCATTGAGCACCAGCTATGGAGCTGCTCCTGACCCAGTGCGGCCTCTGCAAAGTCTCACTGGGATCGTTTCTGGGAGGCGCTGGAGGCTGTGTCTCCTGGTTATCCCGAGAAGCTTCTCGGTGGATGAGGCCTGTGAGGTGGACCTTGGAGTCAGATGAGATTGAAGACCTGCAGGGTTGCGGGGAACCACAGAGATGGGACACTCGGGGCCTGCTTCCGGCAGGCACGGACAATACAAAGAAGTGGTCTGGCTGGAGCACAGGTGGGAGATAGGTCAGGAGGAGGGGGCGAGAGAGAGGCCTGGGAAAGGGATCCTGAGGCTGGGCAGGGGCGAGGTTGGGCTTCTTCTGGTGTTTATGCAAGTAACAAGTAACAGATTCCTGCAGGAGTCTTTAGAGGCCAGCAACTGAATCTCAGCAAGATGTAATTGTATGACAAGAGGACAGGGTGTGGGGAAAGCATAGAGCAAAAGAGGCCGGATGTGCTATCCAGGCCAAGAAAGAAAGATCTACTGCAGTCGTCTCCAAACTTTCTTGATTACACAGCTATAAAATATTTGTGAGCACACACCCTAATATATGTATATAAATTATACACTTGCACAACTTTATTATTTATAAAACAAAAGCAGATCAGAATTTTTAAAAAGATAATTTTAAAATGAGCACAAAAAGAAGAAGTCCTAATAGCTTCTTCCTGCAGGGCTGTGGGCTGCTCACTGTGCATACCTGGAGACCTCCAGCCTGATGTCATGTCCATTTACACATCCCCAGTGGCAGCTCTGCTCGGCCCTCCCAGGTCTTCTCTGGGAGAGAGAGGCTAGGCTTCTGGGCAATTTATATAGACAGAGTGGCCATAAAGTTCATGTTCAATTTAAATTTTTTTGTGTATACACACACACACACACACACACACACATATATATATATATATATATATATTTTTTTTTGAGACAGGGTCTCATTTGTCACTTGGGTAGAGTACCCTGGTGTCACAGCTCACAGCAACCTCAAACTCTTGGGCTTGACTGAACCTCTTACCTCAGCCTTATGAGTAGCTGGGGCTACAGGCGCCTACCACAATGCCTGGCTAGTTTTTATTTTGTTTTGTTTTCTATTTTTAGTAGAGACAGGGTCTCACCTTGCTCCGACTAGTCTCAAATTCCTGAGCTCAGGCCATCTACCCACTTTGGCTTCCCAGAGTGCTATGATTACAGGCATGAGTCACCCCACCTAGCCAGGGTAATTATATTTAATATATATATAGAAGGGGATGGTGGGGAGCAGCAAATGCCAAATTAGTTGAGTGTCAGATAAGTATCTCTAAGGGGAAGTATCAGGGGAGCCTCATGGAGGAAATAAAAAATGTTTTACCCAAAATATATCTCTTTGACATATTTTGAGATGGATGTCAGAGAGCCAGCAATTTGAAGGAGCAGTCTTTGGTGAGGAAAATCTGCACCTGTTGAGACTCTGCATTGATGCAATCAGATCTAGCTGAGGGTCTGATACCTTCAAAGGTCTGAGAAAAACATTCACTATCTATTCTCTCTGAGGCCTACTGCCTGTGAAGTTTCATCTACCTAGCAAGAGCACCTTTGCTAGCCAAGCCTCTTCTTCTCTCCCTCCCATAACCTGTTTTACCAACAAAACCTAATTTTGGTCATTCTCTGAGCCCCCACTCTTTTTGTAATGATCTAAAAGCTTCATACTCTGGCTCAGTGCCTGTAGCTCAGTGGTTAGGGAGCCAACAACATACACCAGAGCCGGCAGGTTCAAATCCAGCCTGGGCCTGCCAAACAATGACAACTACAACCAAAAAATAGCCAGGCGTTGTGGTGGGTGCCTGTAGTCCCAGCTACTTGGGAGGCTGGGGCAAGAGAATCACTTAGGCCCAAGAGTTTGAGGTTGCTGTAAGCTGTGACACCATGGCACTCTACCCAGCATGACATAGTGAGTCTCTGTCTCAAATAAATAAATAAATAAATAAATAATCTACTCTCTTAGCAATTTCAAGTATACTATTCATTATTATCAACTATAGTCACCATGCAACAAAATAGATCTCTTGAACTTATTCTTTCTAACTGAACTTTTGTATTCTTTGGTCAACATCTTTCCAACCTCTTCTACCCACAGCCCCTGGTAATCAACATTCAACTCTCTGCTTCTGTGAGGTTGGTTTTCTTAGATTTCACATGTAAGTGACATCACACAGTATTTGTCTTTCTGTGTCCGGCTTATTTCATAAGGATAATGCTTCTAGGTTCATCCAGGTTGTCCAAAAAGACAGCATTCCCCCCATTTTAAAGGCTGAATAGTACTTTACTGTGAACATATACCATCTTTAAAAAAAAATTTGTTCTTGATGGTGTGTCCCGGTTTTTAAGTTTGGAGACTGTGATCGGTGTTATGTCTGGGCCAGAATGCTGGAGAGGGCAGTGAGAGCCCTACACCTTGGGAGCTCAGAAGGCTGTTGTTCACTGCTACAGGTGCTTCCAAGTCCCTGGCTTCTGCAGACCTTTTAGTTTGGGCTTCTTTGGAAGATTGGAACATTCAGACCTTGGGAATAGAGAACTGCTTCCTTTCTGGAATGTGGTATTTAAAAGCTCAGCATATTTACGTGCTTTCTGTCTACATCTGAAGCATTTCTGCAAGCGCTACAATCTTTTTTGTTTTTTTGTTTTTTTTAAGTGTTTCTTAAACTCAGGAGTCAGCCTCTGCATTTCCATAGAATCTGAATTTATTTGTATTCAGCCCAGCTCATAAGAAGCTTTTTTCCTTCAACTTGGGGATGTTGCATCCTGGGCAGGAAAAACTCCCGGGAGAAGCGGCAGGTGCCCATTAGAGACCAGAATTCACTTTTTGCTTAATTTCCCTTCCCATCCCCTAAGTGGCCAATTCCCAATAATCCATCTCTGTGTAAATGTGGTTTTTGCCTTTTTAAGCACAGGAAAATCTATTTGCAGCATCCCCAATTAGAAGCACACCCTTGAATGCCACCTGGAATGATGACTAGAAGATTGAGCTGGATGCTTCCCAGGACTAAGAGAGAGGAAGGCCAAAGGCTTCTGGAACACCATGTTCCTTGTGTTTGGCTGTGCTGGCTCCTCTAGAGAATGTGCTCTCTCAAGTATCATTTCACAGCCCACTGTTCTTCCATTTGACTCCTAGCCAGAGGTGGCCAAGTTTAAAATCATGGCTTTGCCATTAGGGAAGTCTTAGTTCTACACATCTGTAAAATGAAGATTTGAGCCCCTCCCTCCTAGGATTGAAGTGGATTCAAAGGAGGTGGGAGAACAGGAAAGAACTCTCACAGTGAGGCTGGCCCTAAAGCTCTGGAGGGAGTGGGCAGCCCCTGATGGGGGTGGCAGTGGGGGTATTAACCTTAAGTGGGGATAGATATGTCTCCTTTAGGAGAGATGCAAATAAAATGCTCTGTGACAGTTTCCCCTGTTCTTCTCTCTTCATTCATTCATTCAGTCAGTCAGTTTACAGAGATCTTACTTTGTGCCTGGCCTCTGTCCTCCACCCCAGGGAAACAGCAGGGAACAGAATAGACAGTCTGTGTTGTCTACATGGAGGGGATGGGGATGGGCAATGGGGTGGAGAGAGACCACTATGAAAACACAGTTGTTCTGTGTGTCAAGTGGTGACTGGCTACAGAGAAAGTGTAAAGCCATACTCAGAGGGGATAGGAAGATGGGATGGGAATAGGTTTGGCATTTTATACAGGGTGATCCAAGAAGGCCTCTTTGATAAGGTAACATATAACAGGAGGGGGCAAGCCCCATGACCATGCAGGGACAACTGTCTTGGGAAGAGGGAGCAGCAAAGTGCACAAATCCCAAGGCAAGAGCATTGCCGGAGCATCCAAAGACGAGGAAGGGCCAGCATGGCAACTGCAGAGTGAGTGTTGGGGAAGAAGTAGGAGATGAGCTCCTGGGGTGGTGAAGAACAGTCCTGTGAGGTCTGTGGGCCAAACATTGGCCTTTTATTTTGGATAAGGTGAGAAGCCACAGGAGGGTTTTGGACAGAGGAGTAGTATTATTTGACTTGAGTGTTAAAAGTTTACTCCAGCTAGAGGGGAGGGCAGAGGCAGGGAGGACACGAAGGAGGCTACTGCAATAATCCAGGTGAGACATGCTGGGAGCTTGGAACATGCTAGAAGCAGTGGTAAGAAATGTTAAGTTCCAGATGTGTTTCAAAGGTAAGCCAATGTGATTAACTGATTGCATGCAGAGATGAGACGAAGAGAGGAATCAAAGATGACTGCCATGTCTTTTTCCTGAGCAACTGGACTTGCCCTTTGTTTGTGCTTGAAAGGACCAAGAGGAACACACTGGAGTGACAAGAGACGTCAGCTCTTGGATGTCACTGGACGTATAAGTAGAAAGGTCAAGTTGTAAGTTGGATATAGAAGTTGGGGATCTGGGGCACAGGTCTGGCTGGAGATCTAACTTTGGGAGTCCTTTAGTCTTTGAGACTGGATGAGGTCAGCAAGGAATAGTAAAGGAAGGGTCCAAGGCCTGACCTGTGAACATGCCAGTGTTCCAAGGCAGAGAGATGTGAGAGTGGCTAGTCAGGCAGGGGGAGATGCAAGGGGGATAAATGTCCAAGTCAGGAGTGTGTCAGGAGGAAGGAGGGCTACTCTGGGACAGACTGCTGCTCCGGTCAAGTGAAATGAGGTGTGAGAATCGCCCATTGGATTTGGCCACTGGAGATTCTCAGAGGTCTTGACATCAGCTGTTTCAGTGGAGCCAGGTAAAAAAAAGTCAGTAGGTAGTGAATGGTTCAAAAAAGATATTTCTTTGACTTTACAAAATATTATTTTAAGTCTTCTCTACAGACTGGGCATGGTGGCTCATGCCTATAATCCTATAATATGGGAGGCCGAGGCAGGTGGATCCCTTGAGCTCAAGAGTTTGAGACCAGCCTGAGCAAGAGCAAGACTCTGTCTCTACTTAAAATAGAAAAAACTAGCTGAGCATGGTGTTACATGGTGGTACATGCCTGTAGACCCAGCTATTTGGGAGGCTGAGGCAAGAAGATCGCTCAAGCCCAAAACTTTGAGGTTTCTCTGAGTTATGACTCCATGGCACTCTACTCAGGTTGACAGAGTGAGACTATGTTTCAAAAAATAATTTTTTTTCTCTACGTGTTTGCCACCTCTTTATAAAATTTTATAATGAATAGTTTATAAGTAAAGGTACATTTAGGTATAATTTTTCATTTTCAAAGTGTGGTGACTTTGGGGGCTATCTTTTGGACATCCTGTAGATCGGGCATTCCCAGTCAGCCATGACCAGGTTCACCAAGACAAATCCAACAGGAGGAGTTGGAGTGTGAGTGGGCAGGGAAGTTCTGTGATGGTCAACTGTGAAGTCTACGTTGGGTAGGGAGGAAGATGAGGCAATGAAGGGGATAATGATCAATGCATTGGGTTGTAGATTCTAAGTGTCAATTGGTAGAAAAATTATTGGAGTCTAGGTAAGAGGAAGAATGAGCTGGAAACACAGGGCATGGTGGGCACGGAGATGGCATAGGGCTGCAGCTAGTGGGAGTGACGATTCCAAGGTATGCCCATGGAGTGAATGATCAGGGTGGGAGCGATCAGGTCATTGGTGGAGAATAGGACGTAGAACTGAGAGGTGGGGAAGGATTTTCTACAGGGATATTTTGCAACACCATCAGATAAACCTAAGGCAGAGGGTGAGAATGAGCTCAAAATCCTCAAGGAATGAGAACAGGTGACCTGGACTCACCAGGTTCTGCAACAAAGAGGGTGTCAGTGTTACCATTTGGTGAGATTCGAAGGGAGATTCAGCCTCGTGGTTGTTTAGGAAGGAAGGAGGGAGAATGGTGTGGAAGCAGCAATGAGCAGGAAGGAGATACCGACCCACCACAGTGCCGAGGAGCAGTGAGGGCGGCAGAGAACAGCCACCACTTGAGAGTGTGCAGGGGAAGTAACAGCTTCAGCAGGAGCATTCTGCGTCTCTAACTCAGTTTCCTGGAACATATAATTTTCTCTTCCTCCCACGTTGTTTGAAAGGCAGCTCTTTCTGAACCCCCACGTGATACTGACTTTGGAAATTTTGACCCAAACCACAATTACCAGTCACATGACATTAGGACAGTTTTGCTTCCAGTTACCCAGTAGGTATGTATCTGTCGTCTCCAGAGCTTGCATTTAAAAATGATCTTTAAAAGCCTTGTTTACAAAAACATGAAACTCTTTTCGTTGTGAGTTCATATCCCTAGGGAGACTCACTAAATCTGTGTTTAAATTTCTTCGCCTATTTTTTCACCAGTGTCAACCCAGAGATCATTTCAGGCTAAGGCATTTTTCTCAGATGTCTGTGATTACTTAAAAAGATGAGTAAAGAAAGGAAAGAAGGAAGGGAGGAAAGAAGAAAGGGAGAAATGGAGACAGAAAGAAAAGAAACGAGAAAGGGGCAAGGGAGGAAGGAAGGGTATGCCAATATGAGACTGCCTGGAATTCGTCTTTTCTGAGGGATGATTTTCAGGAAAAAAATCTTGCCTTATATTCAGCCATCTTTAGTGCTTATGTTTGTAGCTCCAGTGTCTATAAATATTTGTGAAATGAATTAACTGATTGCTGTATCTTCTAGTCCTTGCGAAGATTCCTTCATAACCCTTGGGTTCTCTTAGAAATACTACCCTCCCATGCCCCCATGCCCTGCCTCTGCTTGGCCACTGAGCTCTAACTTGTTTCTTTTTTCTTCCAATGTGGGCATTCAGAAGCTCTTTGGTTTTTATTAAATGCAGCTCTAATGCTAATACATTACAGAACTTAATCTTGTGCCAGCCACACCTTGGCACTGGACCCAGTTGGGCAGGGGGCCAGATTTGGAGAGAGGTTCTCCCTGTGATCAAGTTTGGTTAAGAGGTGAGATATTCACTGCCAGATGCAAAAACTCCAGAATGTTTTTCCAGCTGCATTTAAGACTCTGGTAGTTTCTGCCTCTGGTGATGGAGTTTGGAGTTATCTGAACTGAGACTGATGAGAGATAGGGAAATAGAAAGATGTAAACCAAACAGAGGTGAGGGCAGGGGCGAGGGGTGTGCTGGGCCTGTCTGGGCAGGAGGATGAGAAAATCAACTGCTGTTAGGAACTTCTCCGGTCTTTCATATATCTAAAGCCATCATCTGGACTTGGAATTGGCTTTGAGAGTTGTCCCAGTGTAGGTTTTGATTAACATATTATGAATTTTTAGACTGAAACACATCAAAGTGGTAGTTCTTGAAGAAACGCCGGGGATCAGGTAGCCTTGTTTGGTTCCACCAGGCCCCATATCTAAGCCTCAGGGACACAGGGCAATGGTTGTGAGCCCTCACACTGTCCTCTGGGCTCTTGAGAATATACTAGAATTTTTATTTGCGGACCCAGGTCCCTGTGAGTGCTAGTGGAAGAAAAGGAGAGAGGTTCTGCAAGTGGCTATGAGGCTGCCTGAGGTGCCGAGGGGCAGGTTCTTCCTTCCTCTGCACCTCCTTTCCCGGAGCCTGGGAAAGGCTCCCAGTGCAACTCCAGCTGGGAAGAGACAAAAACCATTTTTGCATAATGAGGTATAATGGACATGCCAGCAGGTTTCCTCTTCATAGGTTGAACATGGGCTGTTGTAGACCTAAAGCCCCGGCCCTCCCCCTGCCCACTAACAAGCTGTGGAGACAGTCTTGGCCAATGAGGGCCCACATCTGCGGAAGGCTGGGCACAGGGGCAAAGGTGCAGGAAGAGCATGAAGGAAAGGACCTGGGGAAGGGAGTGTGATCATTGCTTATCAAGAAGATGGCTGATGGGCGGCACCTGTGGCTCAGTGAGTAGGGCGCCGGCCCCATATACCGAGGGTGGCGGGTTCAAACCCGGCCCCTGCCGAACTGCATCAAAAATTAGCTGGGCGCTGTGGCGGGCACCTGTAGTCCCAGCTACCTGGGAGGCTGAGGCAGGAGAATCCCTCAAGCCTAAGAGGTGGAGGTTGCTGTGAGCTGTGACTCCACCACACTCTATGGAGGGCGATAGAGTAAGACTCTGTCTCTACGGAAAAAAAAAAAAAAAAAAATGTATAAGATGGCCGCCATCCAGGGGTGGAGAACCTGTGACCTTCTGATTTCAAGATCATTTAATTAATTAATTATTCATTTTTTGAGACAGAGTCTCATTCTGTCACCCTGGGTAGGGTGCCATGGTGTCACAGCTCACAGCAACCACAAACTCCTGGATTTGAACAATCCTAATCCTCTTGCTTCAGCCTTTGGAGTAGCTGGGACTACAGGCGCCTGCCACAACGCCCGGCTAGTTTTTCTATTTTCAGTAAAGATGGAGTCTCTCTCATGCTCAGGCTGATTTCGAACTTGTGAGCTTAGGCTTAACCTCCACCCACCTTGACCTCCCAGAGTGCTAGAATTATAGGCGTGAGCCACCAGCCACCTGGCCTTCAAGATCATTCTTTTTTAAGCACCAAAGGAGACAAGAAAAGCTGCTTCTTTCTCTGCTGCATCTGTCTTAATGAAAGGATTTGTTATGTAAAATTTGGATTCATTCAAAAGGCTATACTTAAGGACCAGGAAGGCCACAAGTTTCCTTAAGGCCACAGGTACCCCACCCACCCACCCCCCACCCCCATCTGGTGCCTGGCACTGCCCTCCTTTCACAGCAAGGGCCACAGCTGGGGTTGAAGACACGTAATCCCCTTGGCAGAGAGATTTCCAGGCCTTGCACAAGGTCTCACAGTGAGGGAGTGACAGAGCATGGCCAGAAGCCAGGCTGGCCTGACTGGGGTCTGTGGTCTTCCTGCAACACAGGAACAGCTGTCAGAATTTTTGTTTTCATTTTTGTTTTCTTAAACACAGCCTGGGGCCCACCTCTAGTCTGAGGCTGCTTCTGCCCTGCCAAAGTCCTCCCAGCGGTGCAGTTTCCCTGCCTGGCTGGGCCATGCCAGTGGGCATCCATTTCTCACTCCTCTGACTTGTCCTGTGCTGCCAAACACACCACCCCCATCATTTTCATTTAGGCATTTTGTTGAAGGTGAAAACAACCTGTTAGAAGAGAGATGTGAGAGCAACAAAAATGAGGGAACAATTTTTTTAAAAATTAGATTTCCCCTGTTGGTCTGATGTTACCCTTGGGAGAGACTCTCAGCACAGTTCAGTGGACTCATTTTGGGAAAGGGCAAGATTACAGAGATCTTTAGAATAGCATTTTTTCAAACTTCACTGTACGTGAGAATCCCCTGCACAGCTTGCTAAAATGCATATTCTTGGGCTGCCCCTCCAGAGACTGATTCAGTGGGTCTGCTTGGGGTGGGGGCAGAATTATCTTTTCTGACAAGCTCCCAAATGTTTGGATGCTGGTGGTTAGCCAGCAGTGTGCTGATGCCCCTGCCCTGAGGACAGCACAAGTGACCCCTCTTGGAGGGTTGTTTGGGTTTGTCTGCCAATTTGTCTGTGCTGGAAAAGTAGAGAACTTTCTAGATGGCATTGAGGCTCCTAGGAAATGTGGTTCCCTCAGGTGTTGCTGTCACCCAGGAATACCAGACTGTCCTCAGCTTTCTCTTCCTCTCACCAATTTGGTGGGAGAGAAAAACAGAGATAGGAAAGGAATGAAGAAGGTACTAAAATAAACTTTGCCAGTTGGTAATTTTGCTGAGACCATTTGGGCCAAAAGAATTACTAGAATACAGTATTTATGTGTGATCCAGATTGGAAGATTTGAGGTTGAACATATTCGTTTCCTTATTTGTAAAACATGGAAAATACTATGACCTTAGGGATTATTGTGAGGGCTAGTCAGTGTAGAACCAGGGCCAAAATCTCGTTTCTCGTAATTTCAGATCGGTGAGCTTCCACATAACACCACTAGCAGTGTCTGTGGAGTGAGTGCTTACTAGGCCCGGGCAGTGTGCTGACTGCTCCATAGATGATGTTCCATTTGAGCCTCATAATACCGTAAGAAGGAAAATTGTTCTTATATTACTCTTGAGGAAGCCTGGTCTTAGAGATTAAGTAATTTGCCCAATGTCACAGAGCCAGGGGTTGAGTGCAGGTCTCACTCATGTTGAAGCTGTTACTACCTCATGAACCTCAGGAATCCTCCTCTGCAGTTTTTTTCCAGAAGCTGCAGATTGGCCGTAGCCATTAGGGTTAGAAGAAAGGAGAGCTTGCAAGTGTTAGACAAACTGCTATCTTGGAGCCACATGGCTGGCACAAGCCTCTTTCCCTGTCTGGACCTCAGTTTCTGTGTCTGTGAAATGGTATCTAAGTTCCCTTCCAACACTAACCTTTCAGGACTCTGCTACATTTCCATTAGAGTACTGGCAACAAGTTGAGTTCCAGAAGTTTCTGGCATTGGCAGTGTGTTGTCTCCAGGGTCCCAGCAGAACCACTTAGACTCCTGTCATCCTCTCAGGCTGAGAGGGAAGCCGCCTCTGTGGAATCTCAACAGGGGCAGCTCATGTCGGAGACCAGGAAGGACCAGGTGAGCTGCTGGCTCAAGCAAGGTGAGCGTGTGGGTCCTGTCATGTCTTCTCAGCCTTTGAAGAAGGGATGGTGAGCAGAGTAAGGTATGTAGCCTACATACAGATATTTTAACAGTATTTCCTTATACATGATATGGTTCAGAAAGTTCTCTCATGCTCCTTCTCATTGTAGGTAATTTTAATCCCCAGTAAAGATTAGTTTTGCCCCAAACAGGTTTCTTAAATTCACTTTATTGAGTTATAATGTATATGCAATAACATTTATCAATTTTAATTTTTAAACAAATTCTAACAAAGGTATATAGTTATGTAACAACAATCATGATATAACATATTTCCATTACCCTCAGATGTTCCCTCATGCTCCTTAGCAGTAGCCACTCACCACTTTCTCATTGCTGGCCCCTGAAAACTACTGATCTGCTTTGAATCACTATAGTTTTGCTTTCCCTAGACAGTCACATCAATGTTATCATACAGTATGGAATCTTTTGCTTTTAGCTGCTTTCACTTGCAACTCCTCCATGTTGTGTGTATCAGTAGTTCATTCTTACTGGTGAGTAACATTCCATTGTACTGACATACCACAATGTGTTTATCCATTCACTGTTGATGGACATTTGGGTTGTTTCCAGTTTCTGGAACTATCATTCCAAATGAGTGAAACATTGGAATGACATGGAGTAAGACTTGTTTGGAAGGAAGAATTAATCTGATTTTGTTTGGGGTGTGGAGGGGATGTACATCCATATCAGGAATCAGCAAACTTACTCAGTAAAGGGTAAGTCTGCAAACAGTTTAGGTTTTGTGGGCCACATAGTCTTTGTCTCAACCACACAACTCTCCCATGGTAACACAAAAGCAGTAATAGATGATATAAATAAAGATGTATAGCTGTATTCTAATAAACTTTATTTATGGACACTGAAATTTGAATTTTAAATAATTTTCACATGTCATGAAAAATTATTACTCTTCTGACCTTTTTCCAGCCATTTAAAAATATAAAAACTATTTTTAGCTTGTGGGCTGTGCAAATCCAGGGAGCAGTTGGGATTTGGCCCACAGGCTATAGTTTATTGACCTCTCAGCTAGATTACTTTAAAATATTTAAGAAAACTATGTTTATTTATTTTTATTTTTATTTTTTATTCATTAATAGTTTATTTATCACTCATATTCATAGCTCAGGAACACGGGTCTGTGACAAACGTCTATGTAAATCAGTCCAAAGAAATTCTTTATATTCCAAAATCACTTTATGCTCTGAAAGACACCAGCCTTCCTCATCTCCTCAAAATCTTTCATAGCACCATAATTTCTGTCGAAATCTGCATAGGCCTTCTTTCTTGGTTCAGCCACAGCAAACTTATAGAAAGCTGCAACCCCCAGGGATACAACAAATGCTCCAACAATATGAATCCGCAGGCGCCTGGCCAAAAGGCCACGCATCTGAGGTTTGGTCAAAGCACTGGAAACCATGGTAGTTACTGTCCTCGATGGGTATGCCAACCTCAACGCGTCCTTCCCGGCTGAGGGCCGCACCAACTGCGTCTCAACCTTTCTAAAGCTGCGGCCCTTGAATACAGTTCCTGTGCGACCCACAGGTTGAGAACTGCTGCTCTAGGTATTCTGGATTTTATTCTTATGTTAGAACTATACTCTGCAGAGTAATCATGTTGGAATGCCTTAAGGCTTTGCTCTAAGCCTCTAAGCTTTTTTGAAAAACTTATTCTATGTCCTCATCCTACTTGATGTAACTCATATGGTCTATATGATAATGACCATTATGATAATGACCATAACTTAGACCTCTCTCTGAGCTCCAGAAACATATATCTGCACAAAATCTCTGTGTAGACATTCCAAAGAGATCTTAACCTTAACTTTGCCACAAAGAAATTCATGTATTACTGTCTGCCCTAAATTGGGAGATCTTCAAGTGACTGGTATTTCCAGAAACTTGGCATTTCTTTTTCTTGTCTTTCACATCCAATCCATCATAAAGTTCTGTCAATTCTATTTACTAGATAGATTTTGGATTCCTTCACTTCGTGCCTTTTGTCAACTGCCATCCCAAGCCACCATTGTTTCTAGCATGGACTACTGTAAATATTGCAAAAGAGTTTGCCCAGTATCCATTCCAACTTTGCCTCTCATCCATCCATTTTCTTCACAAATAGAAAGAGCCACATTTTGAACCTCATGTGAAGATGTTATCCCACTCCTCTTCACATTCCGCATTAGTAATCCCCAATAGAGTGAAAACTCATTAGATGGCTTCTCAATGATGGTCACAATGGCTGGTAAGGTGCCGCCCCAAGACTGTTTGCAAACTCACCCCCGCTGCACTTTGAGCTTCTCTCCTTTTTTGTCTCAATATTTGAACCCCACTCATCGTTTAGCTCCTGCTGATCTTTCTCCTGAGGGGCTTTGGGCTTCTATGCATTTTTCAGCTCTCAACTCAAATTTTACTTTCAAAGGGAATAGTTTCTTGATCTACCTTACACAAAATCTCCCCAGACTAGATCAGGGTTTCAATCCTTTGGCACTGTGCAGTTTTGCAGCACTTTGAAAAACTCACAATTAATATTTATTTTGGCAATTATTTCATTAATGCCAATATGCTGAGGCTGAGGGCTGTTAAATTTGTAAACAAGGGAGGCTTTTACCACCTGCATTTTCTGTGCCTTTGTTTTCTCATTTTGTGTATAGTGTAGGGCTGGTTTTTAAATTTTTTTCCTGAAGACTTGATGAAAGTGAATCACCACAACAGGACAAGTCTAGGTTGTAGCTATGTCTCTCCCACAGGAAGTGTGCCATAAACACATTCACTTGTACATTGTTCCTCCTGGGAAGGAAACTGCCAATCCCCTCCCCCTGCTTAGATTCAGTTGAGTTTTTCTCTCCTATCCTTGTTGTAAAATTCTCATATATTCTGTATGTGGTCTCTGGTTTCTTCCCTCCCTTTCAGTTTCCCTCTCTCCCACCCTCTGGCTTTCAGTACATGGTTTTCCCTATTGGATGTGCATGATTTTGCTCTCTCTCTCTTTCTCTTTACATTTTAATTATGATTTTAAATCCTGATTCTCCACTCCCATTCAGTTTGTTTCTGTAGGTCTTTTTGCAAAATGTAGGTTGTCATTTTGTGTGCAAGTCTTATGTCACACAAATTGTATAGTGTTATAACTATGGTTCTCTTTTTTTCCACTTGGCGCAATGCTTCCACACCAGCATAAGGTGCAGGTTAAGTGTTCCCTTCTCTGTGAAGTCTTCTCTGGTTCTTTCAATGTTAGGCTCCCTCTTCTGGGCTCCTGCGGCATTTGTTCATTCTTCTGTTAACTGTGATTATGGTCTCATTTTGCAATAAAAAAAATTGATGTGCTTGTGCAATTGATTTATATACATTTATGCAATTCTAGCACCTAACGTAGATCTTGGAATATATATTCTCAACAAACATATGTTGAATGAATGATTGATAATGATAATAGCACACATCTATTGAGCAAGAACTATGTGTCAGATACTCTTCTAAGTATTTCACATCTACTGAACTCATTTAATTTTCATAACAACCTTATGAAGCAGGGACTATTGTCATTGTCATTTTATAGAGAGGGAAATTAAAACATGGAGTGTTCAAGTATCTTAAAGTTAATGTAACTTGTAAATTTCAAGTCATGCCAAGGCAGTCAGGCTCTAGCATCCAAAGTATTTTCTTAACTGCTCTATGCAGCAGCCCTTGACTAATAAATGGACTGTGCCCAGGGCTCTTGACTCTCAGGCCAGTGTGCTTTTCATGCCACAATGCAGGCTCAATCTCTATTAATTCTTTTCATTACTAGGTGCCTGTCAGTTGTTGCCAGCCACCTGTCCTCATATCTCATTCATCAAGTGAGGACTTGCAGGTGGGTATCCTTATCTCAGTTTTACAGATGAGGAAACTGTAAATTTCTGAGAAATATGGTAAATTGCCTGCAATTTCACAATTAGTTAGTGACAGATTCCAAAATTTGGACCTGGGTTTGGCTGCATTACTGTCTACTTTCTTTCTACCCTACCATACAACCACTGGAGAGGGCACCTGCATCTGAGATCCTTGCCACCCTGATTCCTTAAATTTTGAGGTTAACTGATGGGCATTTGGTAGAAAGGTAAGAGTTTCTTTGGCTTTGATGTGGTCCTGGGACGGTTAACTCATAATCTGTGACTTCTTTCATGATCTTGTCATTAAGGGATTTGGAGTCTCTCTTCTAGAACTGGAATCTATCCTCATGCTCCTTTCCAGAAGTCTATGTGTCCCTTAAAACTAAATAAACACAGTGTGTTTATTTTATAGCACCAGGAAGGGCAGGTGGGTTTTTGGGATGTCAGGTGGAGGGTAGTGAGTGGTTAAGAAGGTTTGTGGGGAATATTGCTAATCTGCTTTGTAGATTGCAGTATTGCTTGATTTTAAAAAAATACCTAGGACATATATTTCATTTAACTTTGCCAATCAATGCTATTTAATAAAACTAGGAAAAGAAATATCATCAAATTTCAGAATTTGAAAGGATTTTTGGGATCATTTTGCACCCAGAGAACTAACACATCATGAATTTCCAACCTCCCCTCACTCCTTCACTGTAGTGGGTGTTGACTATTTTTTCCTCCTCTGGTGGCAGTGCCCTGATTTCCTGCTCAAAAAGCATCTCTCCTAAAGCCTGGGCCAAGCACATTGGGTGGAGCAGACTTGGGCCCTCCCCTCAGGGCTAAGTGTTGAGGTCACTTCTCTGCTGGGTCATCACTCTTGGACACAGTGATTGATCCATCACTCTTCCCCACCTCACAGTGATTGGTTTAGGGATGCGTGTGACATGAGCCTATCCAATCAGGACCAGCAAAGAGGGAATTTTCTTCAGTGTCTGAGTAGTGACATAAAAAATAATCTTTTCCCCTGTGATGTGGAGCAGAGAGGATGCAAGCCTGGTGCCTAAAGGGGCTATAACTTAGAAATAGTATATTGAACTCCTGGATCCAATTGTTAACTGAAACCAATTCTGTCCCCGAATGTTTCATTTCCATCAGCTGTTGAAATGTGAACTCAGTGAAGGCTAGGACTACATTTCTGTTGTGACCTCAGTGCTTACAACAGTGTTCAACACACATTTGCTGAATAAATTCCAGATCTGACATTTCTCCTTTGTAGGGTATCCCAGCTTCCCACGTCTTCTTTTCCATGTGTTGACCAGAAATTGCAGAGTGCCTTCCCTGCTCTGTGACCCAGTCAACTGTAGGCTTTGCCCAGTAAGCCTGACCAATTAGTTCCAGGTTCTGATACAGGTATCTAGGCTGTTACCCAAAACAACAAAAGAAACTGACTCTGAGTCAATTCCTCAAGCCCCCATATAATTGTACCTTGATCCCCTTGTTGCTTACACACAACGGTGAACACCCCTTTCCTCTTGCTGCAGGATTCTGCAAGTTAATTTTCCCCAATACACGTAAATACTATGAAGCAATCATTCTGCTGTTTAGTGCTTCTTTCCTTGGAATCTCAACCAGCTCCGTCTCAGGACAGTTTGGGGTGCTCCCTTGTGGGAACTCCTCTGCTACCACATTTGGTGCAACTCCAGACTTGGGTTCTGTGGGATGAACCTCTCTCCCCTTAAGCCAAATTGTGGTGTTTTCTGTTGTTTGCAATTGGAGGAGTCCTAACTGATGAATATCCATGGTTATTATCAATCAATCATGACACTTTTTGTAGCAGATTTAGAATCCTTTTCAATATTATGCTCCAGGCAGACATTATCAATCATTACAGTTAGCAGCCAAGATGGAGCTCACCTAGAATCCACATCAGTTTTCTGTTCCTATGTAAAAAATGAAACAAATTTATCACTTTCTAGTAACATAAATTTAGGTATTATCTCACTAATACCTAAATTAGGGGTCTGGGCATGGCTTTAACTGAGTCCTCTGTTCAAAATGCTACGAGATTTCAATCCAGGTGTCGGGTGGACTGTAGATACTCTTTTAAGCTCATGCAGTTGTTGGCAGAATCCATTTCTTTGTAGTTGTAATACTGATGTTCTTGTTTCTTTGCTGGCTGGGGGTCATTCGCAGCTCCAGAGGCTGCTCGCAGATCCTTGTCCTGTGGCTGTGCCATACGCCCTCTTGTAATGGGGCAGCTTAGTCTTTCCACCCTGTGGGATGATCACGCTCTTCAAGAAGGATCTGAACTCTTCTTAAGGGCTTTCATTGGATTAAGGCAGGTAACCTCACTTTTAATTCAAAATTAGCTGATTTGGGACTTCAATGACATTTGCAAAAATCTCACTTTTGTAACATAATAACCTAATAATGGAAGCCAACTCTCATCAGACACTGTGTTCCACCCACACTCATTACACAGGGCATATACGCCCAAGGGCTGGAGTCATGGGAGGCCATTCTAGGATAACCTGGGTATAATCCAAATCCTCTGTTGTGCAGATGAGAAAATTGGCACTAAGAGAAGAAAAGTAGCTTAGCTTGCTCAAGCAGTGTCTAGGGACAGAGCTGGAATCGACACTCTAGGTCCTCAGTCTCCTACTCTAGTTCTATTTGAGATGTTTAAGCAGAGAGCTATTTCTGAACCTTTTTTTCAAGGCTGTAAAGGCTCATTTGAATTTGTGGGAATCATCTCATGTTTAGTTATCTTTCTGTCTTTCTCTTTTCTACAACTCCCTCTGCATCTAGCAGATAAATACACATACACACAAAATGCTTTTGGTGTTGATTTTATTAAGAAAATCCATTGGTTAATTTTTAGAAATTTGAAAGCTGAAATGAATTGACCTAATATACAACCCAACCAATGAAGAATTCAGAGATAGAAGGAAGCCTTGAAGGGCATGGATGAAATATTAATAGAGTCACTGTCGGTGACAATAACATCTCTTCTTCTGGTAGCAGTCGTGACCTTTAAGAGTTAAGCATCACCATAGGAGCCTTCATAAAGGGCTGGGCCCCCTGCTTTTCAGCAACTAAAGCCACTTGCAGGTGATGGTCATGCTGAGGCTTGTGGAAGAACATGATGAATAGGTGAAAAGGACATTAAAAATGTCAGCAAAGGCCCCCAAATTGTTTTCTTGAAAGTCTTCTGGATTCATAACAAGCTTTACTTCACAACTGACTTAAGACATTTGGATGAACTTGAACAGACTTTGTTCCTCTTCTCATAGTTCAATCTCATTCATAAGAAATATACATTTATCTGAAAAATAATGGGCCAGTAAATGGAATTATGAGGGTGCTAAAGATATAAAAATATTAAAAAATGTTATACCACAACTTTGTAGGGATTACATTTTAATGAAAAAGGCTTTCCTGAAATTTTGATATCTACCTAATTTCTTGGAAAAGAGTCAAGTTCATTAACATCATCAAATTCTGAGCTTAATTCTGAACTAGCATATTGCCTAAAAAATAGTAGATTACTTAAGGATAACCAAGGCCAAAAAGTGGTCACTGTGAGGGACAGATATAGGGCAGGAAGGAACAAGGTCCTTCCCCAAAATGTAAGTGTCTGAAAGGCATTTTTGATTGGTTACTATATAAGTTATTTATTGCTGTATAATAAATTACCTCAAAATTCAATGGTTTAAAATAAGGAACATTTGTTATCTTTCTGTGGGTTAAGAGTTCATATGTGGCTTAGCTGAGTGCTTCTGGCTCAGGGTCTCTCACAGGCTGGGTGTTAGCCAGGGCTGTGGTCTCATCTGAAGGCTCTGTTGGAGGAGGATCCTCTTCTAAGTTCACCCATTTTGTTTTTGGGCTCTTCGTAGGATTCCTTAAGGGATGTTGGTTGTAAACATCAATTCTTTACTACATGGGTGTAGGGTAACTCAAATAAGGCAACTGACAACATTGCAGCTGGCTTCTCTCAGAGGTATGGAGAGGTGGGGAGAAAAAGAGAGAGAGAAGAAAGAATGAAGTCTTTTTGTATCTTAATCTTTTTCATCTTGACAGTGGCATCTCATTACTTTGTACTCTGTTTACAGTAAGGGAATCCCTAAGTCTTTCCTATACTCAAGGGCTCATGGTGAGGGGATTATACAGGGCATGCCCACCATGAGGCAGGTATCTCAGAAGTTGCCTAGCATATGAACAGAAGGAAATAGAAAAGTTCCTGTTGAAATCAGACATTATTATAGTGTTTTATCATTTGGAGAGGTATAAACCAGGCCCATTTCTCAATAAGGTGCAGACTGAGGCTTGGATTTGTGCAGTACCCAAACCCTTATGTGAATGCGTAGGATTTGAGAGTAGATTTTCTTTTTAGTGTACTCTCTGGTCATTGTCTTAATGCAGATAGAGGGAAGGCACTGGAGGAGCTCAGAAGTGGCCAATATCTTGCCTAACAGAGAGATCAAGGAACACCCTCTAGAGGGGACCTTTGAAATGGGGATGATAGAGTAATTAGAGCAAAGTTGGGAAGAAAGAACATTTTATAGCAAGAGACAGTGTGAACAGAGGCCCAGAGGTGGGGAAGGCCAGAGCATGTCATGAGGAGGCCATGCTGAAGGTCAACCCTGAAGGTCAAGGATATATTATAAAATTGACATGGGACAAGTGTTCCTACACCTTCCTCTCCACTATTTCTTCATTTCTGTCCATGTCACACTAGACAATGTGTCATTCTGGAAGCACCTCTTGGTAATTAAACACAGTTCAGTGTCTTCATGCTTGCTTCAAGGAAATGACTTTAGAGTTAATTCAGAGCTCCTATGTGAAACTCATGTATAAATAATTTTCAATATATTTCTTGCCCAATATATGTCTACTGAAGTCTGAAAGTTTGGCTTCATTATGTCTGTCTTTTTCCTAATTATTCCAGTCCTCACTGTATGTGAAAGCAACCAAGTTCTTGAGATGTTTTTGAAGAGGCTCCATGGCCTACTTGATGAAAAAAGAAGTACCTGAATGTCTATCATTCTAATAAATCTGAGGTGTTAAAGTATGAATTCTAGGTATCAAAATGTGAATAACCATCCCATAGCGAAGGTCCCTTTATCACTTGGTTGGGAGGAGCTGGGACAGTGAATGGCTGATTGGTGTTGGGGGCTGGGGCAGAATCCAGAGAAGGTAAGACTGGCTAAGGCACCACACTGTGAGAAGTGCATGGTCATCAGGGGCCCAAGGAAGAGGGAAGAAGATGCCAACAGTGGAGGCCAAAGCAAGAATCCTACAAGCTCAGAGCTGGAAGAACCTAAGAGTTTAAGACCATCAATTCTCTATGGAGAACTGAGGCACAATAGATCAGTAGTGGAGTTGGAGCTAAAACCCAGGGTCTTAACGACAAAACTGAGTGGCCAGCTCCATCCTGCTAGCAGAAGAATCAAGAGTTGTGCACAAGTCTAAATGACATTTCTAGATACTTTCCCTCAGCATCAGCCTATCTCTGCACAAGCCCTTTGTCCTACATCTCTGCTTAGCCAATCTTGATCTACCTTATATTAAAACAATGGTGAAAGGTGAGGGTCCAGTTTCAGACTGACTGTAGTTTTAGAACTACTGCTTTAGCCAAGGGATAACTTTAAACCAGTGGTTCACAACCTTCCTAAGACTGCAATGTATTTTCATTGTTACAAAGGAGTTGTGACACAGGTTGAGAACTGCTGCCTTAAACAATATGGAGTTGGGCATTCTGAGAGCTCCCAGTCTCATTACTTTGGTTTTGTTTTCAAACCCTGGTGGGCATCACCTATCATTTGCAACTGGAGTAGCCGTGCAATTGGCCCTGAGTCCTGCACACAAATCAAGGAGGGATGGTTGTCGACACGTAACACAGAGGGTGGGAATCAGTAGCAAGCGGAGTGCTTGACACAGACTTACATAACTAGAGAATGTAGATATCTTGAAATGACACCTCCTGGGAAACTGTAATGTTGCTCCTCTGCAAAACCCGTGCACGAAATGTTGCATAAAGGGGCCGCTTTTTCTGTTTTAAGGATTGAGCTCCATTAGTTGAGATCACATCCAGAATTCCAGAACTGTATTTTCAAAATTGTAGGCAGAGAGGGGAAAGAGATGGTTTTCGGTTCTCATTGTTTGTGAGATCCAGTCACATTGTTCCATGCAGTAGTAGTTTGTTCTTTTTAGTTGCAGTATATTAAGAAAGTGTGCATGCACGCGTGTGCACGTGTGTGTGTGTGTGTAACAGAGAGAGAGAGGTATTTCAGGAAGTTATATAAAATCTAGTTCCAGAAAACCTAGCAGCCTTCTTTAATTAATTAATTAAACATTCATTAAATAAGTATCTAAATTAGCCAAGGCTCATGGACAAAAAATATTGAATGTCAAATTACAAGGAGGAACAATTTAATTTTAATTAAATTAACAATTTAATTTTAATTTTACTTGCTTCGGATGCTTGACTCAGTTTCTGTTTGTCAAAGCACCTTGAATCATTTCCACACCCTGGGCTGGGCCAAATCCAATAAATACATGCCTCTGTCATCCTTCGTCTCAGCTCAGAAAGCCAAAGAAAATGTAGGCTGCGTGACACAAAACCTTGATAAAAGGCCAATGCTCAAAGAAAAGATATGTCATTATTTAATTTTTTTAATGGAAAAGAAATATACAGTTGATATTTGTGAAAATATTAGCAGCTAGACTAAGCAAAAAAAAGTGCTCGCTTAAAATTCCCAAAATAGAGTAGGAATTATGGCTTCCCCACAATATTTTTAGCCTGCGGTTACTGCCTGCTTCACCTGGCCCATCCCTCCACCGCATTGCAGGAAGAATTATTTTCCAGTGTTTACTGTAGAATGATTCCTCCTTCCCAGCACAAGAACAATGGTTTTCTCATACTCTTGGGGAGTTTTCCTTTAAAAATTATGAACTATTCCCTGAATTATTTTAGGGCTGAATCTGTCTTCCTATTTTTTGTTTACTTTCCAAAGGTAATACGTGTTTATTAAAGAAACTTTAGAAAGTATGATGGGGCGGCGCCTGTGGCTCATGGAGTAGAGTGCCAGCACCATATACCGCGGGGTCAAGCCCGGCCTTGGCCGAACTGCAAAAACAGAAAAATAGCCGGGCGTTGTAGCAGGCGCCTGTAGTCGCAGCTACTCAGGAGGCTGAGGCAAAAGAATCGCCTAAGCCCAGGAGTTGGAGGTTGCTGTGAGCTGTGTGACGCCACAGCACTCTACTGAGGGCAATGAAGGGAGACTCTGTCTCTACAAAAAAAAATTAAAAAAAAAAAAAGAAGAAAGTATGGGTGAGCAAAATGAATCAAGTCAAAAATCTTATATACTCTGATTAAAATTAGCTTTTAATTTTATATTTCTATATATTATGTTTATATATGTTTACAATTTATGTGCATATACAAAGAGAAAATATAGAATTATTTTTTTCTATATTTCAAAACTTTCTCTTTTGCATCTTTTACCCTGATTAAATGACCATTTACCATTTTATTATAGTGACCCTATTTTATCAAATAAATTCCTTATTGTAAGACATGTAGACTCGTGTCATTTTTCTTGTGATTACAGACCATACTCCCATAATTATCCTTGGTGGCTGAAATATTGAGAGCATCCTTGATGATTCTCCTAAAATAAATTTCTAAACATAAAAATATGAGGTTCAAAACGACATGAAGACTTTATAGATTATTGATGCATATCCCAAAATTGCTTTTCTGAAGAGCTGCATCAAGTAAATCCCATGCCAGTCCTGCCATGGGCAAGAGTTAGTGGAAACATAATCAAAAAGATCTCACATGTTCCATCAATTTCCTTAGAATTCAATTCAAGAGATTTCCTTTATGCAGATGGCTATTTGTGAATTTGGTAACTATGGTAAATTGACACTCAGAGACCACTGCTAGGCATAGTATTAAGTGATTCAGATTGTACAGTAATTTTTATTGCTTTTATGGTGCTATGAAATGATGTTTTTATACAATCCCTGAGGGAGTTTCCAGCCAAATAGAAAGGCCTACAATATTACAAACCCAAAAAGCAGGCTATAAACACAGTTTGTCAAGGGTAGGGTATAAGGTAACTTGGGTAAGCTATTTACTCTGGGCAATAGCATTGCCTACTACTGAAGAATTTACAAACAAGAGATGACTTTGAGTCACTTAGATTTAAGCTCTGATTTAGAGATGACTGAGGTCACAAGGCCTGTCAAAACTATTAGGTGGGTGGATTTGGACGCCAAAGTCAGACAGTGAGAAGACGCTGTCCCTGCATGGGGGCAACAGAGGAGGCAGAGGAGAGGAGTAGGGAAGGCATGAGTGTTCCTGTCCAGTGGTTCTCAACCTTCCTAATGCCGTGACACTTCAATCCAGTTCTGAGGGTTGCGAACCACAGGTTGAGAACTGCTGTGTTAGACCGACCAGCTTTTTTATTGCTGAAGATGTGGCTTAGGGCAGAGTACTTAACCTCCCTGAGCCTTGATTCTAGAACATGGAAATAAGACCTGCCTTCCAGGGTTATTGAGAGGTTCCAGGAAAACAATATGTATAAAATTAATTACAGTAGCTAACACATTGAAGGAACTCAATAAATGGTTGCTATTATTACTGTAATGGTTAAATTATTATTGCCATCTCTGTTGGAGATAAATTTAGGGAAAAAAAATTTTTGGTGCTTATGAGTGATTGGCTGTCTTTTTTAAAAATCTCCTGTTGCAGAGGTCCTTAATGTGGTGTCCAAGAACTTCTGAGAGACCCATGAATAGTTATTTGTGAGGGTGGGGTATTAAACTTGAATGAGAAAAAAAATAGTGTCATTGTTATTTTTACTAATGTCTAGACACAATTTAGTATTTCTTTTCATTACAACTGGAAATACTGATCATACGTTGCTCTACAATAAAAATATACACGTTTTCTTATCACATTGCATTTATTGCCAGTCTATCAAAATATCATTTTAATTGAAATCATATTTGGAAAGTAGAGTAGTTCTTAGTTCCACTTATCGGAAGGCTGCTAGGATACCCAAGATTGCTCTCTTCCTGTCCATAGATATTGAAGTGATGAAGCCAGTGGTCAAACAACTAACCTATAATTTTCTTTTTCTTTTCTTTTCTTTCTTTTTTTTTTGAGACAAAGTCTCACTCTGTTGCCCATGGGTAGAGTGCTGTGGCGTCATAGCTCACAGCAACCACAATCTCCTGGGCTCAAGCAATCTGTCTCAGCCTCCCAAGCAGCTGGGACTATAGGCAGCTGCCCTAATGCTGGCTAATTTTTCTATTTTTAATAGAGGTGGAGTCTCAGTCTTGCTCAGGCTGGTCTCAAACTCCTGAGCTCAAGAAATCCCCCCACCTCAGCCTCCCAGAGTACTCAGATTACAGGCATGAGCCACTGCACCCCAGCCTACACTATAATTTAAAAAAAATTTTGATAAAATATTGTAATATATTGGCTTACTTTGTAAGTCTATGGACTTTAGAATTTCATAGAATTATATAGGTACCCAGAGGGACCTTAGAAAAAAAGGTTAGAACCTTCAGTCTGCAGGCACCTTTAGGGCACCTTGCCCACAGGAGGTGCTCTGCTGTCTAACAACTAGTTATGCTTCTGTGTTAACCTTCCTGCCTGTTGCCGGGGCCACAGAACATTTCTGCAAACAATTCCCAATGTCAGGGGATCTCGTTACGTGAAAGAACCTAATTCTGTACCGTCAGGGAGAAACTGTCTGGTACCTCCCCAGGAGTCGGGTGCCGGAAACATCCAGCAGAAAGGAAAGTTGCCCAAACGATGACCCTGAAGGGTTGCACAGCAGTGACGATTTACAGAGAGCAGAGGGTGGGAGAAGAGTAGGGGGAGGATGAGGGAGAGAAAGTGGAATAAAGAAAACAGAAGAGGGAAGGCCCTTAGCAATGGGGGCTACACAAGCTGCAGACGGGGAAAACAAGGGAGAAAAAAGGAAGCTCTTAAACTAAGGATAATGAAACGAAACAACAACAAAATGCTACTGAATATTTTATTATAAACAAGTGAGATGGGGGGGTTCCTTGTGTCTCCCCCACCCTTTCCCCATTATGTTGATCAACTGCTTTATTCCGTTTCCCGTCTCTCATCTTATCCAAGTATCCTGGCCTTTCTCTCTTCAGACACGGGATCCATAGTGCTTGTCTTTTAAGAACAAAAACCTCCCCGTATGTTAGAAAAAATTAAGATCTGATAGTATTCAAAGCAACTAGCAGCCATTGTATGCTTTAACTCATTCATTTTGATTGGAACTTTCTCAATTAGTCCTCCACTCTGGGCAAATATTTGCCTCTCTCAAAACACAGGGCAGTTCAAAAGGCCCCTTGCTGGAGATTTGTAGGCATCCGAGTAGGAAACACCATATAAACAGTGAAAAAACACATCTTTTCGGATTGTTGTATTTTCTCCATCTTTGTCTTAAAAAAAGAAACTGGACATCTGTCATTTAAGAAAACACGTGCATATATACACAATAGTAATTGGAATGATTTTTTTTTTTTTAGGCAGAGCCTCAAGCTGTCACCCTGGATAGAGTGCCATGGCACACAGCAACCTCCAATTCCTGGGCTCAAACGAGTGTCCTGCCTCCGCCTCCCAAGTTGCTGGGACTACAGGCGCCCTCCATAACAACCGGCCATTTTTTGGTTGCAGCCATCATTGTTGTTTGGAGGCCTGGGCTGGATTCGAACCCACCAGCTCAGGTGTACGTGGCTGGCGCCTTAGCCCGTTGAGCCACAGGCGCCGAGCCTGGAATGATATTTTTACCCAAAGCATTGAAGAGTCTATCTCAAATATGCTGAGGGCTGTCGCTCAGTCTATAATCATTCCTTAAAAAAGTTTATTTGCCAAGTTCAAACACTGACATCACGTGAAGATGCCAGTCTTCATACACGTTTATAAAAGTAGACTATGTGGAATATGATACATTAGTACAAAGTTTTACATATTAATACAAGGAAAATATATAAATTACAATGAAATAGAGGGAAAGTTGTGCTTCTGTCTTGGGGTGGTTCTTTTAACAGTCATATTGCTGTAAAAAAAAAAAAAGGAAATACACAGGTTACAGTCAGGATACATAACGATGTTTCAGTCCTTTAAATTTCTGTTTTAAGCAAACATAAATAAAGCAGGCTGACCTCAACTTCAGCAGAGCTTTAACCAACCAAACTTAGGGCTTAGACAATGTTCACAAAATGTTTCCTAAATAAAACAGGATCCATTGTCCTTCCTGAGTAAAGGCTGCAGAAAGGGTCCATGGAAACTGCAGGATACAAATGCTGGGTAGCTTTCAGTGTGTTTGTTTGGGGTTTTAAGCTTAGGGATTTAAAAGATAATGCCAGGGGAGTTTCATACTTGCGTGGGCTCAATGTGAGAGCCCACACTGTGAGGCTGTCTGTAACCTTTCAGATGGAAGGCTACAAGTTATGGACTCTTCCACACTAAAAGCCCTGCCCTTTAAAAGTGTCTTTTCTCTCATCAACAAAGCTAATAGATCTTCCCCGTAGTGTCTGGCAAACAGCCAAACCTACAGTGACTCAGATGGGAAACCCAGTGCATTTGCTGCCCCAACTCAGAGGAGAGCAAAGTCACTCCCTGTCAAATCCCTACAGCAATTTTGGGTATTGACATTTTATGCTTGTTGCCAAAATGTAGTGACACCGATGAGGCCAGTGAGAACTCACTCAGTTTGAGCTCTGCCTTGTATGAAATCCAGCGCTAAAGATGAGTGGTATTACAGTAACCCTGAGAGGATTTTTCTCAGCCCCTCCCTCCTCAACCATATTGCCTGAAAACAACTCCATATTGAAGGTTTCCCCTCTACTGTTTTCTTGGAAGTTTGGCAGGATTCCAAAGAAATTAACAATCTTGCTGTACTTGACTGACAAGGAAAACTAGCTTTTTTAATATTAACTTTCCCTTAAAAATTATAGAAAGTTTCCATTTATTTACAGCCAAGTTTTTCATGGTAGAAATGGACTTTTAGTTTTCATTAAGTTTTTTTTTTTGGGGGGGGAGTGTTGTTTTAAAAGAAAGTTTAGAGACTTGGAACCAGAAGAATAATAAATGGTTTGGAAAATATAAATCAAATAAGTTTCTATTTACCTAATCCTGTTTCACAGAACAAGACATAAAACACCCCTCTCCCAAATACAACCAAAGCTGGACTTCCAACAGTTCCATAACCTATACATTTTAGGAGGATATAGAAGTAAGAACTTTCCCCACAGCAAACAGATCCACGTTGATCCACATTTCTCTCCTAACTCATGCCCCCAGGAAACAAGTGCTTCCTGGTTTTCTTTCACAGTGAAAGGCTTTTCATAAACTGCTGTTCAAAGACTACTGGTGACTCCCCCTGCTTTAGCTGGTTAGGCTTTTTTGTGATTCCTTCTTAGGAAGGAATTGTGAAAAATTCAATAGAGCAGCAAGTTTGTCTTTATGTAAAAATGACCCAAGGCTGAAGCCTGTTACTTCCTGACCAAGTGATCTCACACACATTGCTTCATCTCTGAGTCAGGTCTCATCTGAGAAGTAGGTTCAGCACAGTGCCTGGCGCAATGAGTGCTGGCTGTTACTTGTGTGCACTGGCTGAGAACATGAGAGCAAAGAAAGAGGGGACATGCCCTTTGTGTCCCCGAAGGTCACTGCTGTGTGCAAGGGGTGCTGGGTTCGATCCTGAATGGAGCCCTGTGTCTGCGGGCAGCGGGCTTGCACCGTGACCGTGACGTTGAGTGCTGGAGAGGTGCGGCCGCAAAGGCGAGGGAAGAATAAATACCACTAGGGGGAGTGTGTTTGGTTTCGCCTTTTTCTCCATGATGAAAATAATGGTACTTAACGTGATGGAATACACCAGGCTCAAGGCAGGACATTTTCTCCCAGATTCTTACCTGCCTGCGAGAGCAGCAATAGCCACATGTGCCTCCGAGTACTCCATTTATAACTTGAACGAGGCACAGGATGAATTCAATTCCACCGAGCGCCAAGAGAATAGAAAACAGGGATACATTCCATTCCACAACGTGCTTGGGCTCCACGCACTGGGACCAGGTGGAAGTGTTCACAAGGTACCTGAGGATAAAAAGGGAATCTTCTGACACACATCACACCGAAGGTGATAGCTCATAAGCATTTTTTTTTTTTTGGCATGGTGGTTTTTCATTCAGAAATTAAAAAATAAGTTAATTTAATATCCTATATAAGAATCTTCCAAGGCAGGGCATGTCACAAAATGAAGGAATTTGGCCCAGATCCGTTGGTAACAATAAACATACGATTACAAATCATAACTTTTGACTTCTAATCTAGAATTCCATGGTTTGAAATCCTCACTTTGTAGACATGTGAATTCTTAGAAACAAAAATAAAAATATGGCAGTAATTTATGTTACATTTAAAGCTTAGTTAAATTCATGAATGTATTTGGAGGTATATGGATGAGAAGTAGGAGTAGAGGTGGAAAAAAAAAATTTTTCCCCCTCTAAGTTGACCTGAGATGGGTGATGTGCCAAGGTCGTAATGAGGTTTGAGGGAGGCACGTCTCAGACACGAGTGTAAAAACCCGCTCATTACACTTACGAACTACCAAGGGACCAATTCATGTGTGCAAGCTCATGGAATGGTAGGTGATTGTTTGACTCTATTTTCCAATGTAATTATTGCTTAATTATAATCTGTGTAAACGAGAAGACTTTGTAACCAAGATCGAGTGAATATTTATTTAGAACATATAATCTATTTAATGTTAGGGGGGTTTTGAACTGCAAAATATTAATTTAGATTATTTCATTAAAATTCAATTTGTTCCTTTTGGGAATTATCCAAATCCCGGCAAGTTTGGAGAGTTAATACACTAGAGTTTTTCCACTGAGACCTTGTGAAGAAAGTTTTTTCTTGGGTTTAAGGAATAAGGTAATTTGCAACATGAAGCACGGTGAGTACATGCAACTAATGTGATACTGCTTTACTTTCATGGTGCTGTGCTCGTGCACCTGTTGTAGCACATAGAACATTGTACTCACTGGTTCAACGAAGATGATTAAACACTCAGCCTGAGGAGGACTGAGCTCAGCCCTCAGCCAGAGCGCAGAGCTGGGGGTGTGATGGCACACAACACATGGGTTCTCTTCTGGAAGAGTGTAGCATTTTAGGGAAGAGACAAGTAATAGGCAATCTGAAGTCAACAGGTACCCTGACGGGTTAAACAACGTGTGACAGAGTCACAGGGGAAAGGCACCTAAACTAGCCTGGAAGAACGCCTGCTTCTGTATCTCCAGGAAGGTAACACCCAGCTCTATTCATCATCGTATATCCAACCGCTGGAACATTGTTGATCAAAAAAGAAAAATCTGTTTTCTGGCCCTGTCTTTCTGCATGTCCATGAAACAAAAAACTGAGCACATTTTAAAAGCCATGGAATGATAAATAATAACCTGAAGCTGCCTTGCGAAGCGCCGGCAAACCAGGCTGAGGTCATATCTGACCACAGTTACGGGACTTAGGAGATTTTTTAAATGCCTGGATATTCTTCCAGTCTGAAAAGTTCTACCTCTGATTACTCGCTTTGAATTTCAGCCTTTGCTACATCATAGAGTATTTGGATTCTTAATGAAATCGGATTTAATCATGTGGGAAAATCAAAGATTGACTTAATTCCAAGAAAGGTCTGGTATAATTCTTTCCTTATCACTTTTTTCCTGCTACAGCAGAACAAAAGAACTTGAAATTAGAGAGCCCTAACTTTGGAATGGTTTGTGGAAGCCAATCAGAGATTCAATTAGCAGGTTTCAAAAAAAAAAATCTGGTTTTCTGGCGCTGTCTTTCTGCATGTCAGTGAAACAAAAATCTGTATTTTTGAGTCACAACATAAAAAAAAAATTCTTTGGCCCACTTGGCAGCTGGGTAACTAACCAGAGGCTTGTGACTACTAGTCATTCCTGGACAAGCTGAAATGATATAGAAGGAAAGTTTCTTACAGAAGCAATGATAGATGATGGGAGGGGCAAACAATCAAACAGCTATTAAAAAACAGTTAGTGATCCTTCCACCTCATAACCCATGCATTCTAGCTGCATAAATCATGACTTTTTCTAGAGGTAAATTCATGCAATTGTTTTCTATGCTAACGTATGTTTTCTACTGGTACGTTCAGTATATTTTGAACAAAGATGAATCAAAATTTGATAACAGTTTTGACACCAAAATTTCAAACTCTTGTAAGTATCAGTTTTCATTCAAAGGCTACCATGGAGTTGTAGTCACTAAAAGTTAGTAGAAAATATTAACATCTAACAATATGTCAACATCTCAATATGTCAGCCTCTATAAGGGACATTTTATATATCATCTCATTAATTCTCAAGACAATACCATTGGTTTTATTTTACAGGTGAAGTAACTGACATGTAGAAAGATCCGTTCCTTTTTCCCTGTACTCAGCATAGAGCTGAGATTGAATCTAAGTCTATCTAATTCAAGTTCATGATCTCATGAATATATACATTAATGAGATTCATGTAACTTCACCCTACAATTCATGGGGAATTCATGAATTCAAATTCATTCCTAATATTATTTTTAATCATGAATCTCAAAACTGAACCTTTTAAAATTCAACTTTAAAAAGCTGAATAAGACAAAAATAAACTGAGAATCAACTCCTGCTCAAAGAAGCACATCATTCATTCATTTCCATACGTATCAGCTTCTATCTGCTTTTTTGTTTCTGTTTTTTTCTTGATAATTGATGAGAAATAAGTATCTAAATAAAACAGTGGAACCTCTTCAATTATCCCGATATCAAAGTCATGAATTAGACCTTATATATAGCTTGATAACTTTATACATGAGTGTGTGTATGAGCATGTATGTGGTGTACAGTTCACCCTGGACTTTGGTTAAATTTACACAGTTGCTGTTCTTCTTATTAATATATAAGGATTCTATAAGACTTTTTTGCAAAATAGTAAAATGCATTACATGTAATCGGCCAATTGTTCTAGTATAACATGTACACTATATGATCACAAACTCTGCAGCAAAACTGCTTGGGTTAAAATCCTAACTGCCGCTTCCTAGCAACGTGCGTGACCTTGGATAAGTCACCTCATCTCTCTGTGCCTTTATTTCCTCATCTATAAAGTAGTAATAATAGTGGAAGTCACTTCATGGGGTTATTACGAGGACTGAATTAGTAAAGCTATTCAAAAGCACTTAGAATTTTTCCACATCAATGAATGGCCACCAACCTTTGGAGATCTATTTCCTAAAGCAAGCCTGAGTCAGCGAGAATAAACACAGGTTTTATGGGTGTATGAATGAATAATCGGATGCCTATTTGGTTTAAGGGAATTACCACTCCACACGTGTGTTGCATAAGAATGTGTGGCCAGGTAGGGAACCATTACGTACTGTCCCTCGGTGCTGGCAAAGGTGTAGTTCCACCTCCCAGAGGAATCCAGACATAATGGTCCTTCCGCCAAGCCCAGGGCTGCCACAATGACGCAGTAGCCAGATCCCGCGAGTCCGATGAGAGCCACCAGTACAGAAGAGAGCATCTAAGAACGGGGAAACAGGAAGTGAGCCCCAGAGCATCTCGCTGGACCTTAGAAATCATTTTCCCCACAAGGGCAGGAGGACCTACCGCACATCTCTTGCCACAGTTTTCGTGGCCGCAGCAGCCACAGCAGTCGTCCTGTTCCAGCCCAATAAACACAAACCCTGGCAGGAGCATCTGGTTAGAAAACAAGCAAAGTACGGTCACCGTCCTTCCCCAGGCTCATATAAGTCGAGTGAGGCATCTTTTGGTAAAATAAATTTGTTTCTGATGGTGTGGACCGGCTTTGATTAGGTTGCCCAAGTATCTCCAATTCTGAGGAGTAAAACTTCTCTAATGTACTACCCACTTACCTTTATGGAACGTGCCAGAGTATTCTTTAGGGTGAAGGCGTAGTATGGGAGAGGTAAAATAATAACCTATAAACGTGTTTGTTCCGCAAAAGTTCATAACACAGTCCCAGAAGAAAACTCTGTCTTGGAACTATTAACCCCGACCTTTCTTTAAATTTGATTCCCCCCCCCCTTGGAAATGTAGAGGAGGCCAACAAGTCTTTAAGAGAATAACTGACACTTTTTGTAAGTGAAAGAGATGAGAGACAGGCTGTGTTTTGGGCACTAATTCACTTCCAAGAAGCACAGTTGACAGCATCCTTTCTGATTCAACAGTGCAAGTTCCAGCTTGCTCGGCTTATGGGTGTTGCTGGGAGGTTTTCATTTGTTTCCATCTCCTGGGATTTTGCTGTTATGGATTTTGTGTATCTCAAAACTTTCCTAATGACCCACGAAGATAATAAATATAAACTGTTTCTTTGAGGACACAAATGCATAGCTTTAGCTTAATAAAACTCTTTCAATAATGTAAGTGTGAAATACTTTAAGTTCAAGATCAAAAGAAACCTAATTAAGTGCTGCGTTATGTTAAACACCAATGATTATGTTAACATGATGGTAATGTTTAAATCTGAAGCAGATTTCCCATGCTATAATTAGAATGTTAGGTTTACACGTTTTGATATTTTTTACTTGACTAAGAAAATACATCTTGTATTGATAATTCCACAAAATTTCCCTTTAAAATTCTTAATCCCAACATTTTAAAGTAGCAAACTCAAGTTTGTCCACATTCTTTCCATGCTGTGGTTGAAGCTAATACTTTCAGTTCCCAGGTTGGCAAGCAAATTCCCCTCACTTCGATTTAAGAAAAAAAAAAAAAAACACTGGAAAAAACAACACATTCCTCTGTTAGCTTCAGACACTGATCTGCTGCTGACTGTAGGATTTTTCCTAGGTACAACACCCCAGCATTATATAAAGGAGAAAGCTTTCTAAATGGCAATGCACGCACAATTCATTATTTTTCCCTGTCACAGATACCTAAAAATAAACAGCAGAGAATTTGAATCTGAAAGTGTTGATTTAGACAGAGAACCAGCCAACTTCTCCCAGCTCCCCAGAGCAATGTTAAATGACTATCTGATCCAGTACCAGAAACTCTAGAATCTCTCAAATCTGATTTAAACGCTAATATCTCTTTTCAAGCTATTAAGTAAGGGAGTTTAGCAAAAAGGTAGCTCACTTGTAGTTGAAAGAAGATTGTATAAGACAGCTTCTAATAGAATGAATACTGTATCTGTATCTGTCTCAATTTTTATATAATCTGCTTTCAAAAGAATGAACTCCCAAAAGTTACTTGATTTGGAAATTAGAATTACAGAACTTCGTCTATGAAAACACGCTGTGAAAACATCTCCTTTAACAGGAGTGAAATTTTTTAAGGTTGTAGTAATTCTCGAATGACTTACCAGCAAGCCCCCTCCTATGATGCCGGAAAAGAACCACACAAAGCGGCTGAGGTGGTTTTCAGAGGCAAACCTTGTCTCCCCATTAGGAAAGTAAAGCAAAATATTAGCTACGATGCAGAGGAGGGCGAGCCCGACCAGGGAATGCCCTATGCAGCGCGCACATTTGCCGAAGCACATGGTGGTGCAGGGAGCCGTGAGCTTTCCCCCCCCTTTCCTCTGTCTTCAGCTCAGATACCCCAAGTCAGCTGGGAGTGTGCCTGTCTGTGGAGAAAGCAAAAGCAATTCTCAGCCCATTCCTGCTACCTCTTAAATACTCCCAGATCTTAGTCACTGGGTGGATGAGGTCCTTTGCTTTCATTGGTCCTGATTGCAGGCTCTAGTTAGGGTGGGGGGAGGAGGGGGAATGTCCCGCCCTTCACACAAAATCCTCAGGACAAGTGAAACGGGCAGGTCTTGAGAAATAGCCTCAGTCACAGGCAGCAGAGAACATGATTAATTTTCAACAAGGCATTCACTGTGCAACTCCTTCATGGGAATAAAAAATTGACAGGAAACACTAACATAACTTTCCGTAAGTGCCAAGTGTCCGTGGTGTGACAGCCCTGGCTGGGGCTGTGACTGCTCCAGCAGCTGTCTGGACGGCTTCCAGTCTGCCGGCTCTGTTCATTTCTGCCTCTGCACTGATTTCATTTGCCACCTGGGGCAAGTATCCTAAGTTCTGAGCTCATTTCCTTGTCTGTTAAAGAAAGGTGTCCGAGGCGTCACTCATGGATTTGAAGAGGCTGTTGAGAAAATCATAGAGCAGGCTTTTCCCTCTCCCTACAGCAAACTTTGCTGTTCTGCATCCCTGGACATCTGCCCCCCAAACAAATCGGCGGCACAACAAAAGTGGCGTCAGTCAACAAGACGGGCATAGGTGCTTTTTTATTGCCCAGTATTTCTGTCAAGCAAAGGTGATGCCAGGAGGAGGGAAGAAAGGCCGAGAGCACGGGGCAAAAATTTTAAAAGGAAGAAGAGGAGGAGAAGGAACAGGAAGAGGGGAGGGGAAGAGGAGGGAAGGAGAAAGGAAAGGAGAAAGAAGGAAGGAAGGAAGGAAGGAAGGAAGGAAGGAAGGAAGGAAGGAAGGAAGGAAGGAAGGAAGGAAGGAAGGAAGAAAGGAAGGAAGGAAAGAAAAATCAAGAGAAAGTACTTGGCAAGCAGAGTAGGGATTCAAGAACCTGCAGTGACTAGGAGAGTCGGAATCCAACGAGCAGGGCACAGGGCGGACAGGAGGTCTGCCCAGCCAGACCTTGTAATGGACTCCCACAAACGCCCCACGCAGAGGCGGGGCCTTGCAGAAGGTGTGGCTGGACCAGGAGTTAATTTCCACCTTGAATAGCAGATTGCACCAGTCAGCAGCATGGGGTGGCTGGGGGAACAAGTGGCACCAGGACTGGAAGAATCCCGTCACCAGGACAGAATAGAGAGTATAAAAAAGAGGAAGAAGGTCAAGGCAGGGAGGTATTAGATAGAAGGAGAGGGTGGGCAAGGCTGATGGATCCAGAGGCTCAGGATTTGGCCCCAAACTAGACTGCAGGACACATATCACATTTGAGGAGGCCAGCGGAGGTGAGTGACATGGGCCGGGACTAGGAGGAGCGCCCAGAGTGACGGATGTGTGGCCTCAGCAGAGTAACAGGGATGAGGCCACCAGCCTAAATAGCAGGAGGGACTAAATCAATGGAAAACAGAATACAGAATACAGGTCGGGAAGCCTGGAGCCGCCTCCTACTCTGGTGTAGACAAGCTGGTCCGCAGCAGACCATGACTCCGTCACCTTCACGCATTCAACAACAGGGCACATGTGTCCTCTGCCTGACCCTAAGTCCCACTTGGAGACAGGATTCCACAGGTGACAGGCCCTGGAGTGTCAATGTAGGAAATGGCACGGTCCTTTGTTGAAACATTATTTAACTCTCATCTAGCTCACCTGGGGCCAAAATGGGGGAAAGTAATTTCTTCAATGACATTGTCCCCAAGTGCTGAAATCCTCTACCTTCTCCCCTTCTCCACCCCCCAGGGGAAGGAGAAGAGAGCGAGGGGCTGGGAAAGAGAAGATCAGGACCGAGACCCCCCTTGCTGTTTTCTAGTGTTGTGAATTCATTCCAGGACTCTGTTTCCTGGTCTAAAACTAGAGGCAGGACCTGACAGGTGGTTCTTAACAAGGTTTTGAGAATCTTGTAATAATATGAACCTTCTCTTCAGAAAAAGAAATCCACATACTCGTATATGCAAACGAACACATTTTTTCATTTTATTTCTGGGGGTTCACAGGCTCCCGGAAGCCCGTTAGCAGATCCTTCCGCGTTTCTCAAGATGTGGCCTGTTTGTGGATCTCAAATGGGTCCCACCTTCAACGTGATGAATGGGAATTTCTAGCAGTGGGACCCAGTAACCCACGATTTATACAAACACTCTAAATAAATCTTTTCTTTCCTCGAGTTTGAGGATCACTGGCCTGGTTCTCGGGGCTGGGGAAGGATCATCCGTGTTAGATATTCTTGGAAGTCGTTTTCACGGAACCCTCAGTGGTGTACAAAGTGCGAGGGGTCCCACTGCCATTTTAAGGCACAGCGTAAGGTACTTGCGGCTTGAACTGAACATTTTCTCTGGTGATGTGGAGCCTGTTCCTCCTCCCCACCCCCCGCCAATCCTTCTCTTTAGCACCCTCAGCTGATCACCAAGTCCCCCTGCAGAAGCAGGATCTTTTGTGGTTTGGGCTCCTAGTTTATGACCAGCTGTGCTTTTCTGAAAACTTTCCTCAATAGCTTAGCTGTCTTCACAGCCTGAGAGGCCATCCTGGCTGTCCTCTCCACAGACACCTGTTAGGTTTCAGTTTGCTCCCCAAGCCCGACGCCAGCCCGACCCCCACCTCTGCCTCCCTGTCTATCTTCCCTGTCCCGAGATTGTGAATTCGACTGCACTTCATCTTCTCCCAGAGGCCCTCCCTGAAGACCTCTCTAGTGATGCCCCTGCCCCCAATGTCGCTCTCCATGGGGGAACCCTGTCTACACTCTCCTTCTCCTGAATGACCCTGCGTGTTCACTTGTCCCCTTTCCTGCTGCTGTCACCCCTCCCTGCCCCACCGAGTGCAGAGGCCTTTCTGCCACATCCACCATTGTTTCCCTGGTGCCTGGGACAATGCCTGGTGCACGCCTGGGGTTCAGTAAACAGTGCTGAACACTCGAATGAATAGAAGCCAGTCTGGGTTTTTAAGCCTCTTTTAACCAGTTGATGCTCTGGTCCCTCCCCCCAGGCCCTCCACCCACTAGCCCTGCCTCTGTCGGCCTGTTTGACTCTCAGTTGCTAGCATTCATTCATTCCTTCATTCCTTCGCCGATAATCATTGAACTCCTACTCAGTTTTTTTTAAGTGCTGGGCATACAACATTCACAAAACAAACCAAAAAATCCCTGCTCTTAAGGAATGCCCATTTTACAGGAAAAAGAGAGACAAATTTAAAAATAATAACAATAAGTAAATCAAATAGAGAGTTATGAGAAGGCGCTAAGTACAGAAAACGGGCCTGGGTGGGGCAAGGAGACCCTGCTGACCAGCCTCTCGGAGGCAGAGTAATAACGGAATCTACCTCACAGGGCTGTGACGCGGAGGATGAGCGGGCGTGTGCAAAGCCTGAAGCTTAGGGCACTGAGCAGTCACACGAGACGTGTTACTTATTGTCACTTAGTCATTTTCCATCCGCCCAGTCGCTCAGGCAAGACATCTCTACCTTATCTATGACACATTAAATTTACTTTTCTGGGATTCCATCACTGCCATATATGTTACATCCCTTGATCAGAGCAAAAGTTGACAGCTAGCCATCTCTTGCTTTCCAGAATGACCCTGCACCTGTGAAGACCTTTGGAAGGGGCAGTTCTGACAGCCCCCAGAGCTGCAGGCTCCAGAGCGCTGGCCAGTGGTCCTCACACCATGTTTTGGGACTGTCCTCGCACTGCGAGAAAGGCACTGTCCTTCCTGCCCCGGTTCACCCTGCCCCTGCCTGGCTCCCTGGGCTGAGCTCATTACTTCTTACACAATACCTCTCGTCACATCCCTGCCTGCCTCCCCCTTGTCCTTCAACACCCCACGCCCTCACGGCAGCACTGAGCACACCACCATGCACACGCGGGGATCCTCTCCAGCCTCCTCAGCTCCACTGAGGTTCTGGGGAGCAGGGACTCTCCATTCCCTTCTTTGAGGGAACACAGCACAGTGTCAGACGTCAAGCTGGCTCTCAGTAAATATTTGCTAAATTTTGTTCAAAGAAATAGGGAAGTTGATTACGTTCTGTTCTAAGGTTATTTGCTTCTAAGCAAAGTCCAAAGTTCTTCTTCAAAGTCAGGCAAAATTGACACTATATTTAAATTAAAAAATTTTCTGCTTGGGCGGCATCTGTGGTTCAGTGAGTAGGGCACTGGCCCCATTTACCTAGGGCGGTGGGTTCACACCTGGCCCCCGGCCAAACTGCCACAAAAAATAGCCGGGCATTGTAACACGTGCCTATAGTCCTAGCTACTTGGGAGGCTGAGGCAAGAGAATCACCTAAGCCCAAGAGCTGGAGGTTGCTGTAAGCTGTGATGCCATAGCACTCTACTGAGGGTGACAAAGTGAGATTCTTTCTCTACTTAAAAAAAAAAAATTCAGCTAGAAGGCTGGGAGCTGTGACTGACGCCTCTAATCCCAGTACTATGGAAGGCTGAGGCACGCGGATTGCTTGAGCTCGGGAGTTCCAGACCAGCCTGAGCAAGAGTGAGACCCCCATCTCTACTAAAAATAGAAAAATTACCCGATGTTATGGCGGGCGCCTATAGTCCCAGCTACTTGGGAGGCTTAGGAAAGAGGATCTCTTAAGCCCATGAGTTTGAGGTTGCTGTGAGCTATGGCACCATGGCACTTTACTCAGGGTGACTCTGTCTCAAAGAAAAAAATCAGCTAGAGTATGCTTCTTCGCGCTACCTCTCCTAACCACTGATGTATGACATGTGGCTTCAAGAATAACTCCAGAAAAAACTCCTCTTGCTTATATCAAATGGCATGTTGAAGGAAGCCTCTATGGAGTGAATGCTTCAACTCCTACCCAGTTGTTAAATCATTATGGCCACTTTATAGCTAAGTTGACAAGGGTTAAAAAGTTTTCTCAAGTCATCTACTAGTTGACAGTTAAACTGGGTTACCTGTGAGAGCTCATATCAGTAGTCTATGATTCTGTGTGGCTATGGGAGCCTAAGAGGAGAATTTGAACTCAGATCTCTTGCCTGCTAGCTATATTTTTCCATAGCTACTTCCCCTTCCTTGCCATGAAGAGGGTAGTTTTTTGTTCAGGTGAATGGGTAATGATTCATATGTAGTAACCATGCTCGTCAGAGCTCTTTGATTATCATTAACAGAAGCCAGGTCATCTACCTTAACCAAAGGGGCATTAATTATGAACTCCAGGCTCAGTGCCTGTGGTTCAAGTGGCTAAGGCGCTAGTCACATACACCTGAGCTGGAGGATTGGAATCCAGCCCGGGCCCACCAAACAACAATGATGGTTAGAACCAAGAAATTGCTAGGCATTGTGGTTGACTCCTGTCGTCCCACCTGCTAGGGAGGCAGAGGCAGGGGAATCACTTGAGCCCAGGAGATGGAGGTTGCTATGAGCTGTGATGACACGGCACTCTACCCAGGGCGACAGCTTGAGGCTCTGTCTCAAAAAAAAAAAAAAAAAAAAAATTATGAACTCCAGAGGTGGAATGCAGATGGCCTGGTGGGTGGAGGAGAACCACACTCTGTGGGAAATCCAGACTGTCCTTCTTGGGCTACATTATGCACTTTAAAACTCACCCTACCCCTAGACTTTACTCTTCCTAGTGTAGAACAAGCATTTCCTCGGCTTCTCAGTTCACACCGAAGAATATGGCTGCCAATGATAGAGCTCCATCCCGGGTCCGGAGTCTGAGGGAAGGGAATTTGCCTTGGATAAGACTGGGCTAGGGGCCGACACCTGTGAAACCTGTGTGAGCACGGCTGCTGGGAGCCATCTCTGCAACCACATACACGGAGGGGGGTCACCCTCAAGAGAAGGTGAGTACAGAGTCAGCCAGAGAAGCCAGTAGCTGTCCTTTATTTGAAACTATAGTCAGGTCAGAGACCGGGAACAGTGTCAAGGCATCTTATACGCAGACTCTTGGCTTTCCTCTAACTTTAGGCTGAGCTTAATTCATTCTAAGGTTACAAATAGTAAACTTGAGTTAATCTTTGCCCCATCCCCTTACTCCTTGAATTTCCATCCCTATCTAGTGGTTTTAGTTCAACATCTCACAGAAGCCATATCCCCTGACTGTTCAGGGCTCCTGAGTACTATGTATTCAGTTTGGGGTGCATTCAGGGAAAGGGACATGGAATTAAATAGTGTGTGGAGTGGACATGTGCCAGTCACACCCAAGTTGTTGCCGAACGTCACAGCTGAGCCGTGTGAAGCTGTTTACTGGTGAGGCTCATATGAGTTAAGGGTGTGGGCCAAAGTCACAGGAGGCTGGTGCGTGAACAGGGCTGGCTTCCTCTGAATCAGGTCCCACAACACAGCGCCCACTGTGTTTCCTTATCACCATGTGATTGTTACTACCTCTCAGTGCCCCTTCCAAAGAAAAATATTGGCCATATTCAGAAACTTCCTTGGCACTCTAAATAACCTAATGTCAAGACATTAATCACTTGGATTGGTTGGGGCCTGTGGCTTGTGGGTAGGGCGCTGGCCCCATATACCGAGGGTGATGGGTTTGAGCCCCGCCCTGGCCAAATTGCAAAATAAAATAGCCATGTGTTGTGGTGGGGTCCTGTAGACCCAGCTACTCAGGAGTCTGAAGCAAGAGAATCCCCTAAGCTCAGGAATAGAGGTTGCTGTGAGCTGTGATGCCACAGCACTCTACCGAGGGCGATAAGGTGAGACTTTGTCTCTTAAAAAAAAAAATAAAAAAGACATTAATCACTTGGGTTCTACCTCAATTACATGAAGGATTTTAAGGTTCACCTGGTGTCTTTCAAATAAGACATTCCACCAAAAAGGCTCTGGTGAATTAAACTTCGATGGCTCAGAATTAAAGTTATGGCGAGTGTTCAACAAACTTGGACTTGTGGTAGCAAAATAAGACTGTCAACAAACAAAAGATGTCCACGATTAGAAGTTTAAGAAAAAAAAGAATCTCCTCGATTCAGTAGAGGAGAGAAATAACAAAGTCTATTTTTATTTCCTTCACCTTTCTCTAATAAAAAGATTTCTCCACCGAGCCTTTTGACCTTATTTTAAAATAGGTCTGCCTTTTTGTGGAAAGGTGAGGGGTGGAGCTCTCCCTTCCTGCTTTCATGCCATTTGAACTTCAGCCCAGTGAGGGTCCCATCAATCAGTTAGGAGCTGAAGATGCCGTAAGGACAAGAATGAGGATAGTTATGTCGGAGATGATTTTTAGGCATCACTTTCCAGGGATCCCTGGTGACAGATGAGTGTTATTTTGTGGTTGAGTTTTGAGTAAAGAAACTCCCACTGTACACCCGTTTGGTCCTTTCTTTATGACTTTTAAAGGCTCTCAGAGAGTTGGCCTAAAGCATAAATAAGAGACAATGTGAGCATTCTCCAGTTAATCATTCCGAGTCGGTGAGTTAATACTCCACCCAGACCTCATGGCCTCACCACTCGCAGTCAGACTGGTTTCTGTGGCTATCACAACTCCAACATGACAAATTTCCAACTGATACTAAATGAGCTGAAAACTCAGGTTACTGTTGACTTTGCCCTAGGGAATTTTGCCAAGAACAGCCTTACAGCAGTGGAAAGTGGAGACCTGGTATGTGTGTGTGAGTGTGTGTGTGTGTGTGTGTGTGTGTGAGAGAGAGAGAGAGAGAGAGAGATGAGGGTTGAATTGGCTACTGGCCAGCTTCTTGCCAAGGGGGATGGCAGACCTTCCTTCCCCCCCACCTCCTCTCCCTGTTTATGTCTCTGCCTGGCATTGATGTAGGAGAACTGAAGTCAGAATAAGCACCAGCTAGCACCAAATGCAAACACCGAGCCTCAGATTTCCTCCCCAGAAAGGGAGTTGAGATTCTAATGAGCTGAATCACCCAGTGACAACTCCCCTCATTGTGTGAAGTTATAAAAACATAGCTGCTCACTATGGGAACCCTGATGGCAAATCCATTCCCCACTTTTAGGATAAACCGTTACTCCGGCCTGTTTCAAATGACTGAGAGGTTCTACAGGGTTATGATTTGTCAATAAGGCCTTTATGGCAATGTGGAAATTACTTTTACAGACTTAGAAGGTGAGGAAAACTTGAGCAAGATTTATAAGAGACTGAAATACCAAATTGAAATATAAAAACTATCTGCAGTATTTATAATGCATTTATTCCTTGCTCAATGAGCTTCTCTGGTGAGACCCTTCAGGATCGCCATCCCTAAGAGTAACTGAATCAGGAGCTTGAGGTGGGTGAGTGTGGAGCCCAGGATGTGACTCCCTATGCTGCCTTGAATCTTCTTTTGCAGGTGCAAGTCTTGGCAGTTTTTGGCCAGGGCTGGGTTTGAACCCACCACCTCTAGCATATGGGGCCAGTGCCCCACTCCTTTGAGCCACAGGTGCCGCCCAAGTCTTGGCAGTTTTTACTCCCCCTCCTGAGACCAGGAGAGAAAGAATGATTGCAGGGCCTCGTCCTGCCAGACCTCCTCCTCCTCCAAATTCCTGATTGCCTCATCCATGGTCCCAGTGTCTTCTGTGATGATATTTTTAAGAATGAGAGTCCCAGAAACATAGTCACATCTAGGTTTGACATCAGGCTTGTGTGAGTTCCCGTCTGGTCTCGTCTCGTATCTCCTGTCCTCTCCTCTCCTCTCCTCCTGTCCCCACCTCCTCCTTCTCCTTCTTCTTCTTCTCTCTCTTCTTTGTTTTTTTTGAGACGAAGCCTCAAGCCGTCACCCTGGGTAGAGTGCTGTGGCATCACAGCTCACAGCAACCTCCAACTTCTCTCTCTCTTCTTTTTTAAATGAAGAAGGAAGGATCTAAACTAGTGGAAGAGTTTCTTTCCCCTCTGGAACTGCACATGTGACATTTTGCAGGGATTTTTTCTAGCTCTTCACAAGACATTAAAGACAAGAGGATAAGTGCAGGGAATTCTTACAGGAAAATATTCCCATAAAAGGATGGAGAGCTCTGGAAAATCCCTTTTTATTTGTTGTCTAAACAGGATGTGGAACAGGATTTTCCTCTCATTTTCATTCTTCAGTCAGAGCCTCTGATCGACATGAGGATCATTCATTCAGCAAATATTTCCAAGGCAACCACTGCGTGCCAGGCTGAGGGCTTCACATGTGTATCTCCCTGAATTCTCCCAACGGCCTTTTGAGGCAGGCACTGTCACAGCCATCATCATCCAGCTGGTAACACTGTGTGAGCGTAAGTGACTTTCCCAGGACCTCAGGACTTGTCCACACGGCTAGGATTTTAATTCAGGCAGTCTGGACCCAGAGTCCACTCTCTCTACACCATACCATGTTCCCTCCAACCTAGGGGGCTTGGTCTGATGAGAGCAAGTGTCACCACCGTGTTAACACCATTATAGGTAAAGTGCCCCTAGCATTCAGACATTGGTTTCTAAATAGCATTCTCTATTGAAAGGATCGAGGGCCCTTTGGAGAAATGGCTGATTCCAGGGCCAAAGCAAGAAAAATATGAGATGATTCTGGAATATTTGGCACCTGTGTTCTTTTATGCGATGATCAGCCTGGTGAGGCCACAGGAGGAGACACGGCAGAGGCTCAGAAAAGAAAGCTTAGTATCCTCGCAGGTCCTAGAGATCGGAGACACAGCACACCACGAAAGGCCACAGGGGAGTGTGTCAGGGCAGTGAGGAGGCCACGGAGCAGGGGAGTGAGGGGAGCATAGGGCACAGCCTTTATTGGGGTTCCCATGGGAAAGGCTGGCAGGGTGAAGTGTTTAGGATTAGCTAGTCTGAATAATTTCAACACGCTTTAAACTACAGAGGTGTCCCCTGGTTGCCTGGTTCTTGCACTTGAGAAGAGGAAAGCAGAGATTTGTCTCTTGGGGTACACAAGAGAGGGGGAGGCAAAGCCAGGGATTTTCGCTGCCTCTGAAGAACTGGCTGGGGATGGGGTAGGGATTTCAGTCTCTCCCCAGTTCTACTGGAAAGTCACTCAGGTCATAGACAGGGTTTATTTCCTTGTGTTTGTAAGATTCGTGCTTTTTCACAGTCATCAAGAGAGCCAGATGAGAATCTGCTAGCAAGATAGAGCCTGACACCTCGTATAATCACAGGTACCACATCCCGTGTGCCATCACACTTGTCGTCTTCTGTTGATGAGGAGCAAGTCAGAGGTCCCACCCACTCTCAAAAAGTGGGGCTATATGGGGATGTGACTTCCAGGAGGCAGGGACTCTGGGGCCCCGACGAAGTCCAAACACTGCTGCTGTGTTCTTGTGGCACCCTCTCGGGTGGGCCACGACACACATTGGTCCCACTACTGCTGACGTCAACCTGAATCACTCGATGAAGGCGGCATCTACCAGGCTTCTCCAGTGCCAAGTTGTTCTTTTCCCCCTTTGTAAATAGTATTTTGTAGGGAGATGTTTTGAGACAATATCGGTGTTGCATTTTCATTAATTGCTTAATATCCCTATGAATTCATGCATTCCTTTTTGTTCAATGAGTTATAATCCATTACTGAAGTGCCGGTTCCCCCAGATTTGGACTGTAAAAACCTTTTAAAGCAAGCTCGTGTGTACTGTTAACAGGGACCCATCATTCTCCGACCTCTTTCTTACTTTCTGATGGTATTATTCATATATTTTATTTTCTGTATATTATGATGTTTTCACATCTTAAAAACCTTGATGCAGCCTCATGGAAACCCCAGCTAAACTGTGCCCAAAGTCTAGACCCACAGGAACTGTAAGATAATAAAGGTATATTTCTGTTTTAAGCTGCTAAAGGTGATCATTTATACACACATGTTATAGAAATACAGTCATTTCTAGAATATTCTTGCTGAAGATACCTGCAGTGTTCAGTTGTGTTAAGATGCTGAAAATAAGGAGAGACGGAGGAAATGCATTAGACTGAAGCAGACAAAGAACATTGGGGCAGCGCCTGTGGCTCAAAGGAGTAGGTCACCGGCCCCAAGTGCCGGAGGTGGCAGGTTCAAACCCAGCCCCGGCCAGAAACTGCAAAAAAAAAAAAAAAAAAAAAAAAGAACATGAAACAACTAGTGGTGAGATATTTTCTTGATTGAATTCTGGGACAGACAGGAGAACATTGCTATTAAGAAGATTATCGGGGCTCGGTGCCTGTGGCTCAACAGGCTAAGGCATCAGCCACGTATACCTGAGCTTGCGGGTTCGAATCCAGCCCCAGGCCTGCCAAACAACAATGACGGCTGCAACCAAGAAATGGCTGGGTGTTGTGGCAGGCACCTGTAGTCCCAGCTCCTTGGGAGGCGGAGGCAGGAGACTCGCTTGAGCCCAGGAATTGGAGGTTGCTGTGAGCTGTGATGCCACGGCACTCTACCCAGGGTGACAGCTTGAGGCTCTGTCTCAAAAAAAAAAAAAAAAAAAAAGAAGATTATTGGCATAATTGGTAACATTTAAATACAGACTTTAGATTTGCTAATAGCATTATAAAAATGTTGAATTTCCTGATTTTGATTATCTCAGGATGGTTATATAGCAAATAATAAAGTGAATGTGATGAAATGTTAATTTGTGAATCTAGCTAAAAAAAAAACCTGTTGGTATTACACTTGCAACTTTTCAGAAAGTTTGAAATTATTGCAACTTAAAAAGTGAAAATTGAAAAAAAATTAATGTTAGATGTCCCCTCTAAAATTGTATTGAAAAGGCCAGGCATGGTGGCTCACACCTGTAATCCTAACACTCTGGGAGCCCAATGCAAGAGGGTCACTTGAGCTCAGGAGTTCAAGACAAGCCTAAATAAGAGCAAGCCCCCATCTCTACTAAAAAATAGAAAAATTAGTTGGATATTGTGGCAGGCACCTGTAGCCCCAGCTACTCAGGAGGCTGAGGCAGGAGGATACAGTGGGTCCAGGAGTTTGAGGTTGCTGTCAGCTAGGCTAATCCCAGGGCACTCTAGCCTGGGGCAACAAAGTGAGACTCTGTCTCAAAAAATAAATTGTATTGGAAATAATCTAGCTAGCTCTTTTGCCACTAATACAGGGATTTGGGAACCAGTGATATATAAGATACTTACTACCAGTGTCACATAGGTAAATAACCTTTCATCGCTTATATGGTTTCAGTGTTTTGTTAAGAATTTGACATCAAGATTTGCCCTTGCGACGAATTCTTACATGTATTCACCTGGGAGCAATAATCCTTGGACTGATGTGCAGTAAAATTGGCATGACGACACGTTGTCACCAGTTGTCACCACTCTATAGGCACTGTCCAGATCTCCTTCTGGCCTAAGGCCCTCCTTCCCCCATCAGCTGAGTGAGCTGGGCGTGTTGGCCAGGCAGAGCTGAGGCCTCTCAGGTGCCGTCCTCACTCTAACACAGCCGCCTCACCCAACCTGGAGCTAATGTGGCCCCTCTCTGAGGGGCAGGGACTTCTCATGACTGAGGAAGAAGACTACAGTCAGCCGTCTAGCCTCAACTGAGATGACTCAGAAGGGCCACATTAGCTCCAGAGCCCCCTGGGGGACTGCTCAAGCCCTCTGTTGTGACCGCATCTTAGTTCCCTCCTGCTGCCGGAGGGGCCCCCACTGCCTTCACCTTAGATGATCATGAGGCCTCCCTAAGAAACCTCCTGCAAGTTCATTCCCACCTACAATATTTCCCAGAGACGCCGCTCTCTGGCACACGCCTCCTGCAAACCCACGAAGCGTCAGCCCGCCTGACAACATTGCTGCTCCCCCTGTGAAATGCAGACGGAAACATTTCTGATCCATAAGGGAAGTGACCCTAAAAACGACGGGTCAATAGGACCTAACAGAAACGAGGTCTCTCGCAGACTCTCTTATGACACAACACCCTTCTTCAGGACAGAGTGGTCTTTAACAATTTTGTTTACTTAGAAAATTGTGAAGCATACCCAGACTGAGAAGAAGGTGAAGCCCTTCAGGCGCCCTCACCCAGCTCTGACAATTCTCTCTGACCGACCTTGCTGCCGCAATACTTCAACTACTCTCACGTTATTGGAAGCATATTCCAAACATAATATTATTTCACCTGTAAGATGTTCAGTTTGTATTTTTAAATGAGAAGGACTTTTAAAAACATAACTGCCATAACATTATGTAAAATATTACAAATTTGTAACAATACTTAATATCATCAAACATCCTTTCAGCCTTCAATTTTCCTTTGGTCTCATAAATATTAGAAAAGTAATACATAAAATATTTTGTTTGTGTGTTTGACTCAAGAGCCAAATAAGGTCTGTGTATTATGATTGGTTGGCATATCTTTTGAAGTTCCTCTCAATGTCTTTTTCTTTCCTCCCCTTCATGTTTTTCTTTTTCTTTTATTTTTATGTATGTATTTTTTGTTTGTTTGTTTTTGAGACAGAGCCTCAAGCTGTCACCCTGGATAGAGTGCCGTGGCATCACAGCTCACAGCAACCTCCAATTCCTGGGCTCCAGCGAGTCTCCTGCCTCCGCCTCCCAAGTAGCTGGACTACAGGCGCCTGCCACAATGCCCAGCCATTTTTTTTTTGGTTGCAGCCATCATTGTTGTTTGGCGGGTCCAGGCTGGATTCGAACCCACCAGCTCAGGTGTACGTGGCTGGCACCTTAGCCCATTGAGCCACAGGCGCCGAGCCTTGTTTGTTTGTTTTGTTGAAGAAAGTTTCCCACAGTCCACAGCCTGGAAACCTGGGGGTATTGCTGAACTTGCAAACTGACAGTTGGACCTGAAGGTTCCATCAAGTTCATGTTTCTTCTTCTTTTCTTTTTCTTGTTTTAGGCAAAACAAGTTTTTATGTGGAATTGTGTTCTTTCATTAGGAGTACCTGAGACCAGATATTTTCATTTTAGTGAAAAAATTGTTTTCATTTTGGAAAAGCTCACCACTGTTGGTGATCATTGCCTTGATTCCTGAGGAGTTACAAAATGGTACATCTTATTATTCTCTCATAATTTATTAGCTGGATTATTTTTTATAAAGAAAACTTTCCCCTTGTCTATTAACTGATGACTTGGAGACATGGGTTGTATAAGAAATTTAAAACATTCTGAGAGTGTTAGAAAGGCAAGAGTGGAATTTAATACCAGGAGCAACAGGGAAAGCTTTATAAAAGGTTATGTGGTCATTGTTGCTGTTTTGAAGAATGAGTGCCAGTTTTGAACAGTTATTTCTTTGCCTGTGTCACCAACAGCTGCGCTGAAAAGAAAAACTTTAACCTTAGGATTTGGAAAGGAAGAAACCTGACCTCTGGTTTTAATGGCATTTAGGCTGATACAGTACACATTTCTTGCTGCAAGATAGGGAAACGCTCACGAGGGTAGAAAATTATCCATTTCTCTGTGGATGAATTTGAGTTTACTTGAGAATTGTTTTATTATTTGAATACTGGGACATCAAGCTATTTACAGTGAAGTTTTAGTTTCAGCTCATTTTCTCTTTGTCTTGGATGAACTCAATACAACATGATTACTTTTGAATCCTGAATCCATTAGTTACATTTTTTTTCAAAGCCTAATTCACAAAATTCGCAGTGGTGCTGACTGTGTAATAACCACTATTGGGAAAAATCCCGAAAACCTGCCTGTTGCCATGCCAGTGGGGTGACTGAACTGGTGACATCTGTTTGAGCATGCTTTGTGTGGCTGGTAGGATGCCACAGTGTGCATACA
>CAUYRH010116785.1:0-10711 GCA_963574655.1 Perodicticus potto
TTTTTTTTTTTTTTTGAGACAGAGCCTCAAGCTGTCACCCTGGATAGAGTGTCGTGGCATCACAGCTCACAGCAACCTCCAATTCCTGGGCTCAAGCGAGTCTCTTGCCTCCGCCTCCCAAGTAGCTGGGACTACAGGCGCCCACCACAACACCCGGCCATTTTTTGGTTGCAGCCGCCATTGTTGTTTGGCAGGCCCGGGCTGGATTTGAACCCACCAGCTCAGGTGTATGTGGCTGGCGCCTTAGCCCGTTGAGCCACAGGCGCTGAGCCTAGAAAATAATTTAAGCAGGCAGTGCCTGTGGCTCAGTGAGTAGGGTGCCGGCTCCATATACGGAGGGTGGCAGGTTCGAACCCGGCCCTGGCCAAACTGCAACAAAAATATAGCCGGGAGTTGTGGTGGGCGCCTGTAGTCCCAGCTACTCGGGAGGCTGAGGCAAGAGAATCGCCTAAGCCCAGGAGTTGGAGGTTGCTGTGAGCTATGATGCCATGGCACTCTACCAAGGGCGATAAAGTGAGACTCTGTCTCTAAAAAAAAAAGAAAGAAAATCATTTAACCAGCACAACTACTTTAGGAGAGCTCCATTAATTTAAGAAAAGGCTTTCTATAAATGATGTAGGAAAGTACGACAGGCCACCCAACAGCAGACAACTGCTGGTCACCCACCCCACTAGCCATTCGCCCCCTTTTCCTTAGAGACAGAACCTCCAATGTTAGCCGGACATAAAGCTGCCTGGATGGAGGCTCCCCCAGGCTCCCTCACAGCCAGCTGTGTGAGCACAGCTGCCATCTGGCAGAACTCAGGAGCAGCCAGCAGGTGCCTGTGACGCTAGTTCCTCCCCCTCTTCCCCTTATTGTAGGGGAAGGCGGCATCCGGGCTCCCAACGGCTTCACCTGGCCACCTCTAGACTGCTTGTGTCATAACTTTCATGTGAGGAACAAAAATACCCTCAGGTCTTACGCAACCCACTGGATTGAACGGCGTATGGCCTTCCAAATGTATGCCCTTCCTGGGACCTTGGAACGTGACCTTGTTTGGGTGTAGGGTCTTTGCAGATCCATCCCTACTATACAGCTGGTGTCCTCATGAGAAAACACAGAGATCTGGCTACAGCTGGGCTGGGAGGGAACCAGGAATTCCTGGTGACCCCTGGTCGCTGGGAGAGGAAAGGTAGGATCCTCCCTGGAGCCATCAGAGGGAGTGTGGCCCAGTCGATGCCTTGATTTCAGACGTGGAGCTTCTAGAACTATATAAAGAAATTCTGGTTGTTTCAAACCCCCAGTGTACGACCACCCCTACTGGGACATTTTGTTGTCTGTGCTCTAGTGAGGCCAAGTCTGACCCTGGCATGTGCCAGCCTTGTGGGACACACATTCCTTCTGACAATTTTTCCCCCACAGGGTATGGCAGTGTCTTCTCTATGTGACGACAGTGCAGCAGGAGGCCAGGAGACAGATGGAACCAGTGAGCTGGAAGGCCTGCCCCATCCTCCCTCCCACCTCCTCCCTTCACCCACCCTCTCTGGATACACAACCTTTGGGCCAAGCCAGCGACAAACCTCAAGGCACTAATCGGAAGGGGACATCTTAGATCCATCTAAAGTTCTTCTATGTGTCCAAAAATAAAAGAAGGAAAACCACAGTTTTAGTGGAATAACTGCTCTTACCTGGGAAAGAGGTGCTGATTTCAATTGCTCTTTGCTTCTGCTCTGGATGTGAGGGCTGAGGGCCCGCTTGGAGGGCAAGCGCCACCTTCACCAGCAGCCTGACCCACCAGCGCCCCGTCTGCGGCCCAGGAGAACACATGCTCCGAGCTTCTCCTTTCCTGGTGTTAGGTCCTGCCACCTGCCAATGGCTTTAACACCCCAGGTGAATCATTGTCACACTTCAGTGTCCCCTTAGCTACAGAAACCCCTTTCTACTGATGGCAGAGGTTTGAACAGAGACTGCGAAAAACCAAAACAACAGCAGCTAGTTTCCCTTGAGTTCCTTGATGCACATTATTAATTACCTTAAAACATCACAAGCCTTAACTTACTGATTTTAAAAAATGTCAGTAATAAATTATTCATCCAGAAGTTACACTCAAAATGTTCAGAGCTCAAAGAAATTGTTAGGAGCTCATTAAACAGACGAGCCTGTCGTGTGCTGGCTGGCGCTGGCATCTGGGTGGTGCAGAAGAGACCTTCCCACACTGTGAATGTTCAGGCGTCTCGCAGTGTGATGAGTGCTGGGCGCAGGCGGAACGAGGCGTTGTGGGAGCAGAGAGACGAGTCCACTGTGGCTGGGCCGTGCACTCACACACATGCTCACACAGGCAGTAATGAGAACTAATAACCTAAGCATGCAAACCTGGGGAACGAGCAGAAACTACCCAGGCTGGGGTGGAACAAGTGTCCTAAAGCCAAACAAGGTTGAAGAACTGAACAGTTTAGTGTGACGAGGAGTTTGGGAATGAGGGGAGGGCAGGGACAGGCCAGGCTGGAGAAGCAGGTGGGGTCGGATCACAGGGGGCTTGGCAGGGCACAGCCAGGGCAGCTCGGGCGTGAGGACCCCATACTTGACTGGGGGTGAAAGCTACACCTCAGGCAGAAATTGAGAAATAAAAAAAAACTTTGTTGAATTAAAACAAAACCGGAATCCCAGGTTGGGGCTATAACCTTTTTCCAGACCACGTTGTCTGGTTAAGAGCTGGAGCTCTGGTACAAATATCGTTATTATGATGTGATTTTTGGTCTTCAGGATATATACCCAATAAAGGAATTAAAGGATCGAAAATTATTAAAAAAAAAAAAAAGAGCTGGAGCTCTGTTTCTAAGGAAAAGGAGGTGGATGTTTATTACAGTGGCTGACCCACCCAGACTGGGACAGAAGGCTGGATGGCTCTGACAGGGCGGTCTCCAGAAAAAATGCAAAACTGGTTACCTCATACACCTGACCTCCAAGGAAAAAACTGAAGGGTAGGTAAAAAGAATGAGAAAGAAGAATGAAGAATTAGAAATTAAAGTATATAAACTAAGCAATTTTTAAATTTTTATTTATTTACTTTTTTTTTGAAACAGTCTCACTCTGTCACCCTGGGTAGAGTGCTGTAGCTTCATACCTCACAGGAACCTCACACTCTTGAGCTTAAGTGATCCTCTTGCCTTAGCCTCCTAAGTAGCTGGGACTACAGGCACCGCCACGATGCCCAACTAGTTTTTCTATTTTAGTAGAGACAGGGTCTCACTCTTGATCAGGCTGGTCTCAAACTCCTGAGCTCAGGCAACCCACTGGCCTCAGTCTCCCAGAGTGCTAAAATTATAGGTTTGAGCCACTGGGCCCGGCCAAATATTTATGTAATAGCAAGTTAGCAGTGACTATAGCTTTAACCAAAAAATGTGATATAAATATTCTGGAAGACTGGGGGAGGGGAACTAGGGCATGCATTGGGTTAAAAGAGCTAAGCCCTCCTCTCCCACAACAGAAGAAAATAATGTCTAAAAATAAAAGCCCAACAAATAGAAATAAGGAAACAAGTTACAAATGAGATGAATGCCATTAACAAAAGTTACAAGAATCGAGTGTGTTTTCCTTTGGGGGACAGGCCTGGTGGGGGCAGAGAGGTGTGCTAATATGCTGTGGGTCTTTGAGGACTGAGCAGATTAAAAATTAAAACTTATTACAAACTTAAAATAGGAGCAAAAAGAACCCCAGACTTACTTTTCAGCCCAAATGTTGGTGCTACTCATGCGACACCCAGTTCAGAACAACTTAAACAGTGGGCCCTTCCTCCGCGCTGTATGCCACTGTCACCCAGGCTAGGGTATTCTGTCATCATCACATACTTCTGCTGTGACTAGCACCAAGGTGACCTGGTTTCTTAGTTCCTGATTCTAACTCTAAATACACCCTCGCAGGTAACTGCAAGGTGCATTTTTGCTAGTTTTTTGTTTTTTGTTTTTAGCTAAATTATTAGACTTCGGCTCGGCACCTGTGGCTCAACGGGCTAAGGCGCCAGCCACGTACACCTGAGCTGGCGGGTTCGAATCCAGCCTGGGCCCGCCAATCAACAATGACAGCTGCAACCAAAAAAAAAAAAAAAATGGCCAGGTGTCGTGGCAGGTGCTTGTAGTCCCAGCTACTTGGGAGGCAGAGGCAGGAGACTTGCTTGAGCCCAGGAATTGGAGGTTGCTGTGAGCTGTGATGCCACAGCACTCTATCAAGGGTGACAGCTTGAGGCTCTGTCTCAAAAAAAAAAAAATAAATTATTAGATTTGGATTCCATTTGTTCCTGTGTTTCTCCGAGAGTCGCTAATACAGTTCCCTTGGCGGCTCCATCTCATCCACCCACTTCCCTTCCTGCCTTTACGTGAGGTCTGGTTTCAACAAGCCAGGGACCACACGGGCTCGTCACCCACCATCTGTGGGTGGACAGTACCAGAAACTGTGAAAACATTGTGTGTTCACGCTCAGACTGAGGAAGGAGTGGGAGCAGACAGCTGTGGGGAAAACACAGGAAAAGAGGACAGTGGAGATTTAATATTGTGTGAGAGTTCAGAGGTGGGAAAAAGGTGGTTGCTAAAGAAAAAGACTCAGCAGTTGCTGGGACCCAAAAACATATTTGAAAATATCAGTAGATCACTTGAGCCCAAGAGTTTGAGATTGCTGTAAGCTACAATGCCACGGCACTCTACTGAGGGCAAAAAAGTGAGACTCTGACTAAAAAACAAAGAAAACAAAAAAGGATTTATCAACAGCAACACAGGAAGATGACGTAGCCGGCAAGGCCTTCTAAAACCTGCAGGGAGACGGGTTTCGATCAGCAACTCCGCACTTGGTCAAACTATCAGTTAAGGATGATGACAGAATTAAGGTATTTCAGACAGGCAAGGCCGGAAGAAACGTGAACTTCCCAGGCATGTAGCTCTTCTCAAGAACCTACTGGAGGTTGAGGTCCACCACAAACAGAGGAAACGGAGAGATGATGAGAGTCCACAGAGGGATACAAGGTGGGGAGACACGGAAGTCTGACAATCCATTGACCCCCGACACCACTTCCTGCAGCTCTTCATTGTCTTTTCAGCTTGGTCATAAAGCAACCTTAAAAAACAAAGGTGAGGCTTAGCGCCTGTGGCTCAACGGGCTAAGGCGCCAGCCATGTACACCTGAGCTGGCGGGTTCGAATCCAGACCAGGCCGCCAAACAACGACGGCTGCAACCAAAAAATGGCCGGGCGTTGTGGCGGGCGCCTGTAGTCCCAGCTACTTGAGAGGCAGAGGCAGAGGCAGGAGGCTCGCTTGAGCCCAGGAATTGAAGGTTGCTGTGAGCTGTGTTGCCACGGCACTTTACCCAGGGTGACAGCTTGAAGCTCTGTCTCAAAAAACAACAAAGGTGATCGTTATTTATATGGTTATCGCACTTGGTGTGTTCTCTTCGGCTAAGCCAGTTGTACACCATAATCAATTTCGACTATTACACTGCCTCATGCTTTCCCTGGAATTGAGTCAGACGGAGGACGCACACTCAGTTCCACCTTCCCCGCCTTCCAAGGACCCCTCTCCCCCTGCTGCTGGCCGGAGACTTCCCTGCATCCCGGGAATTATTTCGCTCCCTCCTGTGCCGGGTTCCGTCTCCCGAGTCAGTGTCATCTTACTCTGTGTTCACTCCTGAATGGAAAGTCAGGAGGTGGAAGAAAGTACAGACTATTCCCCGAGACATCTGCTGAGTCAGAGCTGGAGCCCTTACGTGGATGCATTTAGCAGTGCAGGGGTGGAGAGCAGCTCAGCCCAGCAGTTCAAAGTGCAAGGGGCGGACAGAGCAGGGGCCGTTGGTGCTGTGCACGGCTACTCGCCAGGCACAGACAACCGCGGGAAGAAGATGCAAAAGGGACATTTGGATTCCCCAAGTGGAGGGGAGAAGAGCAAGAAGTACACGCCCGTGTTTGCACCTGATGGAGCCTCAGGTGAAGGTGCAGCAGGATGGGATGAGCTGAGGGCAGGGAGCCCTGCCCGCCTCACCAGCAGCCCAGACTCGCCACGGAGAAGCACCGGGAAGATTTTACACGTGAGAACAGCTGGGACAGCTGAGCTGTGCCTTGGCAGACAGGAGCGCAAGGCTAGTGCAACGAGGGGGACCCATGGGCCTGTCCCAGGCAGGAGGTGAAAAGGGTGCGAAATAAAGGGGATCTACCCGCGACTCTGAAAGAAGACACGAGTAGACGGCACATGTCTACTGCTTGAGGGAGAGGGAGAGACTCAGACGACTGGACAGGTGCTGCTTTCCTCCAAACCAGAGAATTTAGCAGGAGGGGTCGGAAGGGGCCGGTGAGTTGAGTTTCAGACGGGCGCTTGAGGTACGAAGAGGACAAACCAGATGGGGTCTAACAGCCAACAGGACACAGAGCTGAGTTGTGCAGTGAAGACCGGCTGCGAATAGAATACATTTCAGTCACAGAAGAAACCCAAGGCCAGTAGAGCAGACAGGATCGCCTGGGAAAGGGAACACGGGCAGGCAGTGGTCACAGTCCTCAGGGAGACAACGGCTGGCAGGTGGAGCCCGTTCGCTGGGTGTGGAGCTACGCCCACCATCAAGGAGCCTGCAGTGGTGGGTCCCATCTCAGGCGTTGCCCCCTAAGCCTGCGCTGAGCAGAAACAGTGGGGAGGGAGGTGGCAGAGGCAGACATGGGGTTCTCTGGGGAGCCTGCCTGTGACAGGGAGCGCTACAGAGCCAGGGCCTGTGCTAAAAATTCAGGGGTTTGACCCTTTCCCCCTAAACATGGGTGAGATTGGAGTGTATTCCTATGCCAGAATAGGGAGTCTGACAACACTGGAGAGAAAAGCTATCTTACCATGCAAACCAGCAATCACACTCAAATGCAAAATCTCACATCCACAGAAAACCTGCCTAGCGCTGTTCACAGCAGCTTTATTTGTGATTGCCAAGAACTAAAAGTCACCGAGACGTCGTCCTTCAACAGGCGAATGAACAAACCGACGTGGGGGCACCCACACAGAGGGGCAAACAGAGCTGAGCCGCCAGGCCACAGGCAGACGGTGACTCCGAAATGCACTGTGCTGGGCGAGCGAAGCCAGGCTGGAAAAAGCTGCATCCCATCCGATCTCAGGTACGTGCATTCTGGAAAAGGCAAAACTATAGACAGCAAACGTATCATAGTTGCCAGGGATGGGCGTGGGGCTGAGGTTTGAACAAACAGGAGTGGAACAGTCCTGTGTGGTGCTGTAATGGCGGCTACAAGGCAGGCATTCGTCAGGACCTGTAAAACTTTACAGCACGCTGAGGGAATCTTAATGAGGTACATTGAAAAAAATCACTTAGGAGGCTGGAGATTCCAGATACAATGCAGAACGCAACAAGAGTGAACGTACCACAAATGTGTGAAGCAGCTTCACGGAAGAAAGCTTATCCCACGGGGGGTGGGGGGGATAAGGCAAGTTACTTCAGTGACTTTGGAAAGGAGGGAAGTCCGTACGACTGGGGACACAGGACCTGTCCATCAGCAGTGTTCTCTGGCTGATAGGGTAGGCATCAACCCCTCTGGAACTGAACCGCCCAGACAGAGGCAACCCATCCTGCCCAATAGGCTCCCCTGGTGTGGTGACAGTCTCCAGCCCCGAGGAGCTCGGCGTAATGACAGACGGCGGTCAGCACCATTCTCTGCCTTTGTCTCCCTCGCCCTCTGAAACAGACAAGGAACACTCTGGAAGCAGGCGTTATCTCCTTGCTCATTTTCTCATCTCCACTGCTGAAAACATTTCTCATCTTACACTGACAAATGCTCACTGAAACAAAACGAACGGAATTCTTTCTGCTTAGGTGGGACTGCTTACAGAAGTGGACTACAAGGGGAAGGTCTGTGGGAGTTCGCCCTGGTTTCAGTTACCTCCATTGGCTCCCCACAGTTTTTGAGGTGCTCCACACACTTTGGGTCACAGTGCGGATGAATCCATTGGCTTTGCGGGAAGCCCCCTCACAGTGGGCTGCCCCGCATCCCACCCCAGCTGCTGTGCGCCTCATACATGTGACCACACCTGCCCTCTCCGCCCCCGGCATGCTGCCCACCCTGAAGTTCACCCAGGGCCGGTCACGGCTCTGTGCTGCATCCCTGCTGGGGGCTGCATCTGTCTGCTCCTTTAGTTGGGAAGTATTTCTAGAACCAGCTACACACGGCCACTTACAGCTCAATGGCCACCCGGACTTCAGGTCAGAATTTAACTTTTCCAGCCTTTGAAACAGAGGCATAGCACAGTCCTCAATGGACTTCAGGTCAGAATTTAACTTTTCCAGCCTTTGAAACAGAGGCATAGCACAGGGAGGAGTTGGAGAGGGGTTGGGAGTGTGCACTGTTCACTGCAGCCTACTTCTCCGCCCCCCCACAGAACATGCATTGTTCCTCCCCAGTGTGACAGCGGGTGCCGTCCCGGGGAAGACAGGGCCACGTCTCTTCCAGTGTCTTCTCCTTCAGGTCCAAATGTGGCCCTGTGCGGCCCAGTCCCTACACAGAGATGACAAGGCTACTGCACATCCCACCCTCAGGTAAACACCAAGGTCTTACCTGGGACCGTCCTTAGACTGGGAATCACTGGCCCACAGCAGCTGGTGTCTGGGCTCTGCCAGGCTTCCTTCCTCAACCAATGCTGTTTGGTTGTTGTGCTGAAGCAATTCAGAATCATTTGAGTGGAAAAAACACCTTTTATTCATTTATTTATTTGCAGTTTTGGCTGGGGCCAGGCTTGAACCCGCCAACCTCCCGGTATATGGGGCCGGCGCCCTACTCCTTGAGCCACAGGCGCTACCTGGAGAAAACACCTTTAATTCTATTCTTGCAAAAGCACAACCTGAAGTCTAAACTCCTGCTACAGCTTACAGCTGAGCCCTTTGGTTTTGATTTACAGTAGGATTTCCCAAACCTGCATGACTCTAAAATTAATCTTGGGAGTCTATTTCGACTTCAATTGCAAGCTGCAAGCAGAAAAAAACTTCTCTTAGGAAGGCCACCTTTTCTTCTTTGCTCTGCTTTCAAACCAGCTTCTGTAGTCACAGCATGTAGCCTTTTCAGGTCTTTCTAGCTCACATATGCTGAACACTGATGTGTCACTGCTGTCCATATATACTATGGACTGAATGCTCGTGTCCCCCCAGAATTCATGCTTCAACCCTACGGTGCTGGTGTCAGGAGGCAGGGCCTTTTGGGAGGTGATCAGGTCATGAGGGTAAAGCCCTCACAAACTGGATTGGTGCCCTTGTGAAAGAAGCCCCAGAAAGACCCCTCATCCTTCACCAGGTGAGGGTGCAGGGAGACACCTGCCTGCGGTGGAAAGCAGGCCAGCCCCCACAAAAACCACATTCTTCTGTGCCTTGATCTTGGACATCCAAACTCCAGAACTGTGAAAAACAAATGTCTGTTTCTTATAAGCCACCCACCTTGTGGTTATCACATTATAGCAGCCGGGACAGACTAAGAGAATGCACGATTTGTTTAATCCTACTGATAATCCTCTGTAGGTATGATCACCATTTCCATTTTCACATGTGGCCACCGGCCTCACAGTGAGCAGTAACTGGGGCCTGGGCCTGACACTACAGCTGCCTGTTACTTTCTCCTGAGCAACAGTTGGGTGCAATGTTTCTCCACCAAGGGTTTCACTAAGTTCACTAACTTCTCAGCCTTGAGAAGCTGAGTCCTTGTTAATCCTGTCCTACCGCCTGTGGCCTCTGGCTTTGGGGATTTGTCATTTGCAATTCCAGGTAACAATCTGTTAATCAGCCAGGGTTCTTAGTCACAAACCAAAGAACTCACGCTAGTTTAAGTAGAAAAGGAATCTATCAAAAAATTACTCGATAGGGAAGAGAATCTGCAGACAGGTAGGGATAAGCTTAAGAGTTTTTACGTAAAGCAAGAAAATTCCCAAACCACACCAACCCACTGTGTGAAAGCTGTGCTGCCATAGACACCACACATCAGTAGAGATGATGACGTCTGTCCCTGCTGCCCCAGTGCTGGCAATGCCGTGCTGAGGATCCTTACAAGGTGTGAGAGGATTCTCCACAAAGCTTTCTGCCAGGCCTGGTGTGATCAGAGGATCCCAGGGCATGCCCCAGCCTACCTGCAAGGCAGACAGGGAAAGCAAATTCCTAGTCTCTAACTTAGGGGGGCAGAAGTGAAAGGAAATTCCTCCTACAAGAAGAGCTTTCAAACGGATGGGCCAAGAAGGACAAATAGCTGTTACATTGAACCTTGCCAGTTATATAGTCTTTTAAATAATTTTTGATGTGTATTAAAATTTGTATGAAGTTAATTTAACATTGAAAGTTATTTTCCTGGCCTGGCGCCTGTGACTCAACGGGGTAAGGCACCAGCTACATAAACCTGAGTTGGAGGGTTCGAATCCAGCCCGGGCCTGCCAAACAATGATGGCTGCAACCAAAAAATGGCCGGGCGTTGTGGCGGGCGCCTGTAGTCCCAGCTACTTGGGAGGCGGAGGCAAGAGACTTGCTTGAGCCCAGGAATTGGAGGTTGCTGTGAACTGTGATGCCACAGCACTCTATCCAGGGTGGACAGCTTGAGGCTCTGTCTCAAAAAAAAAAAAAGGTAGCCAGGCCTTGTGGTGGGCACCTGTAGTCCCAGCTACTCAGGAGGCTAAGACAAGAGAATCTCTTTTTTTTTTTTGAGACAGAGCCTCAAGCTGTCACCCTGGATAGAGTGCTGTGG
>CAUYRH010116786.1:0-28245 GCA_963574655.1 Perodicticus potto
CTGTGACTCAACGGGCTAAGGCGCCAGCCACGTACACCTGAGCTGGTGGGTTCAAATCCAGCCCTGGGCCCGCCAAACAACAATGACGGCTGCAATCAAAAAATGGCCTTGTGTTGTGTCGGGCGCCTGTAGTACCAGTTATTTGGGAGGCAGAGGCAGGAGACTTGCTTGAGCCCAGGAATTGGAGGTTGCTGTGAGCTGTGATGCCACAGCACTCTATCCAGGGTGACAGCTTGAGGCTCTGTCTCAAAAAAAAAAAAGAGAGAAAGAGAGAGCTTTCAATGTTATGATACAAATACTGTCAACTTCAGCAAAATCCTTCTGGGTAAAGAAAGAGTAGGCCTTGATGAATGGGAAGGATTTTATTGGGGAAAAGATGATAGAGTGAAGATAGTAAAAGATGTTCCAAACAATTGTCTGAACTGTCATTGTCAAGATTCTTTGGTTCATAACGATGAAGTATTTGCAATATTGGCAGATTTTTCTTTTTAGAAACATAATGTACAATTTAATATACTAAATAAAAATTCCATACTGAAATTTTGTCTAAGACACTTTAGGATTGATTGTTCTGATAGTAAGAGCCACAGTTTAAGCAAATTTTTCTAAAATACGGTAGTCATTAATTCTTGAGACTTCATACAACAATAAAAACATAACATACTTCCTTACCTCAGTATGACAGCCTTAATGGAACAATTTATTCAACAAATTATACATTCTATGAAGTAAATTACATTCTCTCATTGAACAGGCCAAATCCCTTTTCAAATCCAAGAGGAAAGAGGTGGAATGTATGCGGCCCAGAGCCCTGCGGCTGGGCACAGTGCGGCACTGCTGTCCGGCAGGCAATGCCATATTCCACAGGCTGCTTTCTTTTTAGTACTTTGCTGTTGGCTGAAGTACCTCAGGTCTTAGCCACATAAGGCGCTAAGGAGAGTGATTTCTCACTCAGGAGATCTTCTTACCATCCCTCATCTCCTTCAGTAGACAGCCAACTGCAATGGCTCACACAGTTACTCTCCCAATGACCCACCATCTATCTGCCAAGGAGATTCTCAAGCCCCCACGTCCTGATAGTCAAGGTATCTGTGAGAGGAGATGGTTCCCCTACTTTAAGTTCTGTAGGTTAAGTTTATTCAGAAAGGGATCTCTCTGAAGTTTAAAGTGAAATTTACCTGCATTGTACTACAAAAGTAAGAAACTTATAGATCTATAAGTCCTTGAAAATCCACTAATTTGCAACTTCCGGGTTCTAAAAGAGGATAAGTATAAAAAAATTGTATTTACTTAGAAGCATGCAGAATGTCAACAAAACAGCTGCAACATTTTTTTTTTGCAATTACAGAGTGGTATTCAGTTAACAGAACAACAATTATTTCTGCATGTAAGCTGCATCAGAGACAACTGAAGATGAAAAAACTACCATCCCCATATATAACTAATTTGTGCTGTGCACCGGAAAGAACCTGCTTTAAATTTCCTTGCCAATTTACAACCCCCATACTGTACCAGGCAAGGTTAGTGGCTATTGAAAATACCACCAGGGCAGGGCTATCTAATGACACATTCTGTTGTGTGTTAACTGTTATACAAAAAAAAAAGACACTGGACAGTTTAAAAACAAATCTTACACAGCCTTACATTTCAGTTTTTTTCTTTAAAAGGAGTGAGTTATGTACAGGGGGGTTAAATGCTTTATAGACAAGAAAAAAAAACTGCACTAGAACCAACTTATTCATCATCTTCATCTTTCTCCTCTTCTTCATCCTCTTCATCTTCCTCATCTTCCTTCTTTTTTTTTGCTTTTTTCAGCCTTTACAACTCCCTTTTTTGCTGCATCAGGCTTTCCTTTAGCTCGGTATGCAGCAATATCCTTTTTGTATTTTTCCTTCAGGTTTGCATGCTTCTGTTCATCAGGCTGCTTGTCATCCGCAGCAGTGTTACTCCACATCTCTCCCAGCTTCTTTGCAACATCACCAATGGATAGGCCAGGATGTTCTCCTCTGATTTTTGGGCGATATGCAGAACAGAACAAGAAAAAGGCCGAAGGAGGCCTCTGGGATGCATTGGGATCCTTGAACTTCTTTTTTGTTTCCCCTTTAGGAGGAATATAGGTTTTCATTTCTCTTTCGTCATGGGCCTTGTCTGCCCTTGCCATATCTTCAAATTTTCCTTTGTCTTTAGCACACACATGGTCTTCCACCTCTCTGAGCACTTCTTAGAAAACTCTGAGAAGTTGACTGAAGTATCTAGGTGCCGCTTCTTGTGCTCCTCCCGACAGGTTTGCACAAAGAATGCATATGATGACATTTTGCCTCTCGGCTTCTTAGGATCTCCTTTGCCCATGTTTACTTATTTTTCCTCAGTGAGGCACAGACTCACCCAGTGCCCGTCTGGCTCTCTCGCCCCAGTGCTGTCTCATGGAGCTCAATGTATTGCAATGGCTGAAAGCAGGAGCCAGACGCAGCCTCCTCACTCTCTCCGCTCTGTAACATTCGGCAGAATGTTTTATAAGTGTAAATTATTTATGAATATTCCAGATCCTTTGATTGCTAATGAGTTTTTTATTCTCTTTGTGCAGGTCTTCAATGAAATTTATCCAGTATGGACTTACTCTTACCTGGTGCTGCTGTTTCCTGTGTTCCTGGCCACAGACTACCTCCGTTATAAACCTGTTGTTCTGCTGCAGGGACTCAGCCTTATTGTTACATGGTTCATGCTGCTCTATGCCCAGGGACTTCTGGCCATTCAGTTTTTGGAATTCTTCTACGGCATCACCACAGCTACTGAAATTGCCTATTACTCTTACATCTACAGTGTGGTGGACCTGAACATGTACCAGAAAGTTACAAGTTACTGTCGAAGTGCCACTTTGGTGGGCTTCACAGTGGGTTCTGTCCTAGGACAAATCCTTGTCTCCGTGGCAGGCTGGTCCCTGTTTAGCCTGAATGTCATCTCTCTTACCTGTGTTTCTGTGGCTTTTGCTGTGGCCTGGTTTTTGCCTATGCCACAGAAGAGCCTTTTCTTTCACCACGTTCCTACCACCTGCCAGGGAGTTAATGGCATCAAGGTACAAAATGGTGGCATTGTTACTGACACCTCAGCTTCTAACCACCTTCCTGGGTGGGAGGACATTGAGTCAAAAATCCCTCTGAATATGGAAGAACCCCCCATAGAGGAGCCGGTAAGCTCAGCCTTCAATATCTTATAGTTGCTACTGTGGGGACTGGAACAATGGTGGAAAAAAAGGACAAGAAATTTCCTCTTGCTAGATCTTGTGTGCATTTGTATGCATGTTTTATCCTGAGTTGATGCATTGGTTCATTCATTAATACAAAATATGGCCTATTTATATTAGGGATAACAAATTTATTCTTCCTGAAGTGCATGACCTCCAAAGTCAGGCTGATACAACATTATATTGTTCATGTCAGAGGTGTCTTGCCTTGCAGACACCTCTGTCTTTATCTTTCTATTTCTAGTACTCAGTATGTAAAGAAAGCATTCAGAAAATTTTTTCTAGTAAGATATTAGTATCTGGTTCTAGTTTCTCAATTGAAACCTGAAATATTTAAGAGTAGAAATTTACTTTCCTCCTCTGTGCTAGAAGGAATATCTGTTATTTATTTTTCAAATGACAGTTTGCTGAAGAGAATCACAAGAGAATAACTTAAAATGATATTGGAATATTAAAACTGGTATGAAGCTGTCTCTTGGAAGAGGGATGGCATGAAAACCATCTATTCATTCTATCTAGCTTTGAAGATGAATTGCCTTATATGTAAGCCCCCTGCCCCACACTTTCTATCAGGTTATAAGCTGTGGGAGACAAGGTTCATTCAGACCACATGTAGTCTTAAGTTTTTCTGGGACATGTTTGGGAATAAGCCTATTAACATTCCAGCTTTTCAAATTAGCTCTGTCAGATATAAAACTGAGCTCCATAAGCTTTGTAAGCTGGATGAGAATAAAGAACCATCATGAATAGAGTTTTGGCGCTCTACCTGGAGTTAACCCAGTTGTTTCAATATGGCATCTAATACTTTTGTTAAAAATTACTCTTTTGCCTGCCTCTGTTTTTCACTTTTGATTACTGGCTAAAATTTAGGTTATCATCCTAAAGAGTCAGGGTTACCCTCTGAGCCAGGGTGATACTTATCATGAAACTCACCTGGATTACTAGGGCACCTGTGGACAGCTTTGGTAAGATGACTATGGGATTAAATAGCAATGAAATGTTGATTCCTTCTTTGTTTGTTAGGTGACATTGGAGAGTGAGTCATCAAAGGGTTGATGAAAGAAAGTATAATCATCTGATAGATTTCATGTGGTAGAAAAAAGTAAGAACCCTTTTTTAATGTTTCAAATGTGTCACAAAGGCTTTAGTTAAAATAAATGTATACACATATAATGCATTTATGAAATATATGTTTTAAATGTTAACTATTGACATTAACCATAGTGCTAAAGATTTGTATAAACCAGTGAATTTCAAACTTTTTTGAACATGAATAAGAAACGTAGTAAGAAACACATTTTACATAGCAACTAGTACATACCCAGGTATGTGTATATTTTGTATATAACAGAAACAAAAATGTTACAATACAATATTTTGATACCTTTCATTCTGTTCAGTTTTTATAATATAGGTCACTATTCTAAATCAATTTATTACCTATAGTTTTAAAAACTCAGTCATAGACCAGTTTGAAATTTGTTATTTATAGTATGTGAAGTTTCAATATTTTAAAAGCTAAAGAATTGTAACATTTAGAGTTAGAAGTGATTCTAACCATAGGCTATAGAATAATCAGAACATCTTAAAGTTAAAAGGGACTAGACCTCATCAACTCTTTGATTTTAGAGGTGAAGATTGGGATGAGATTAGCAATTTATGCAGAATTGCACAAATACACTCCTAAACATAATTGCAGAGCACATATATGCACATAATTGCAGAGCACATATATGCATTTCACTTCTTTCTTTGCACCATACATTTCTTTTACCAGGGTAACAATATTGTCAGGATCATGTTGGCTACAGTGTGGTCAGAATTAGGATTCAGGCGAATTCCGTGATATCCTTGGATCTGTTGCTGTTACCAAAACAAGTAGGAAGTGCCGCTTGGCAAGTGTACTGACTAATTGGCCTTAAAATGTGGCCAATTAGTGCTTTTCCAAAAATGTGCTTTTCTTTGACATGCTTAAAGAAAAGTCAGAATATGAAATTGGGGATCATAGACTATTTTAAGTTTACAGAACCCTTAATTAAACCATAAGTCATAACAGTGTTAATAATGAAGTATTATAGGTAGGTGGGTGGTTTTCATCTTGATTTTTTTTAGAAAGAGAAAATGAAGTAGTTGTCCAAGTGATAGCTTAGTGCAAAAGCTACCTTAGAGTACTTGTGAGTTCTTTTCAAAGAGAGTCTATTGCTTCAGGCCAAAGGTGGACATTGCAGGAAGAACCACCAAAGCCTGTGATTTTCAGTTCAAACAGACCTGAACTCCTTATGTACTTGGCTTACAGCTGGACCTGATTTATTTTGAGTTCTTCATCTTCGTGTGTTAGAAATGGTATGGGGTGTGGTGGTGCATGCCTGTAATAATCAGGAGACTGAGGCTGGAGGATCCATTGAGTGCAGGAATTCAAGATCAGCCTGGACAAAACAGTGAGACCTTGTTTCAAAACAGTGCAAATTAAACCACTTCTTTAGTGCAGGGCTTGATACGTAATTAATACCTAAAAAATGATTCTTTTAATGCAGCTATTCTTTTTTCTGCAGGTATCTTCTTCTATTATGGCAGGGTTCCATTAGACATTTGTCAATTCTTTTAGTAGTTTCATTCTTCCAGGAATATACTTTCTATTCCTTATGACCTTTCTAATACCCTTGAAACTTTTAGATGTCACAGATGTGTTCCAAGTTTTATTCCTTAGTTATCTGAGGCTTAAACAGAAAATTCTGATGTAATCCACTAAAATTACATGTATCTCACATAAAGAACACAGAAAATATATTTAGTATCACTCATTCACTCTCAGCAAGTAGATATCCATTAGATATAATGAATAATTGTCTTGTTGGGATATGTTTAAATTCTCAAGGTTTGCTCTCATATAGAATATTAGGAAATCAATTCAATACCGGCAGTAATTTTATTTTTTACTCCTAGGCGATTAGCTTATGCAAATTTATCAAACAGAAATATTTTCATTAATCTGTTTTATTTTTTTTTTAAGTGTAATTTTGTCTCTGAGTTATCGTCTTGATTAACCTCAACACTCTTCCCTGAATTCCAGAAAAAGGCAGTAATAATGTTACTTGAAATATAGCCTCTGGACTGCACAGTACAGAGAAGGAACCACCATGCTGGCGGTATTTTGGGATGGTGTGAGAAGGAAGAAGAACTATGAGACACTGTGTAATTCTCAGCCCAGTGAAATTTCTAGCGTTTTAGAGAGAAAATGGCCTTTACCTAATTTAGTCACTATCACTATAAGTAGTCACTATCACTATATATAGCTAGTAACATATCATTTTAAGAGGAGAAAAGAACATACCTCTATTAATTTTATAAACAACTATAAAATTAAACATTACAGAAAACTGTATAAAAAACTAAAATTCTCCTAAACTGCTATCACCCAAAGATTACCACTATTAATATTTTAGTGAATGTCTTTCTAAACATCTTTTTATATATCATACATATATTTTATAGAAAATGGAATTATAATCTACATGTGGATTTATAACTTTGCTTTTTTACTCAATGTTATATAATACACATCTTTGTATGTCTCTCATTCTGCCTTTCCATATTAGCCACAGAAGTAAAATTTCCCATGATCTGAGCAAGGTTTGGGATTAATAACAGCTTTTGATAAGTTAAACCTTTGATAAAATTGGAGATATCTCACAGAGAGTCCAGAATCTCATATTCACTTCTAGTGATGGTGCATAGCTCAATAACCTCTTGCTTCACTCAATTAAAAATACAGCAGCTTTATTTATTGCTTTACAATACTAATATTTCTCATTGTCTAAATATTGAGTAATATAAAAAGCTTAAGGAAGAAAATTTAAATCACTAATAACCCCACTACCTAGAAAGAACTGTTGCTAATGTTTTGGTCTATTTCTTTCCAAGATTTGTATTTTAACAATACTGGCAATGATTATGTCAGTTATAAGGATATGAGGTTCCCACTGACTCTTAACTGAAAAGTAATTTAATAGGGTTACTAGTCTGTTGCTTATTCTTAACGTTGCTTGCCGCTGTGTCTTACTGGGTAAAGTCCACAATTTCTTTTCATGTTTCTGCCTTTAATTGGTAAACAGTGCACCCTTTGCTAAGTTGATTACATGCAGCTGTGCTGAGAGCATTTAAAGCAAAAATTGTACAAGAACATTTTTCCTTTGAGGGGATAGATGTAAGCTTATGATTTATTTATTGTTAAATAAGCAGTTGGTTTCCCTGAGGAAAAAGAAAAAAGCCCATTAAATAGAAAATTGAGTCTGTAAAACTGCTTTCTGTACAATGAATTGCCTTCGTGATGTTTGAGCTTTGTTCCCTTTTTCTGTGTAGGAACCCAAGCCAGATCGTCTCCTTGTGTTGAAAGTACTATGGAATGATTTCTTGATTTGCTATTCCTCTCGCCCTCTGCTCTGCTGGTCTGTGTGGTGGGCCCTCTCCACCTGTGGCTATTTTCAAGTTGTGAACTACACCCAGGGCCTGTGGGAGAAAGTGATGCCTTCCCGCTATGCTGCTATCTATAATGGTGGTGTGGAGGCCGTTTCAACCTTACTGGGTAAGCAATGCAGAATGGGAGAGTGTGTGTGTGGGGGAGATTCCTCTGGTAGTTAAGCTAACTATAATCAGATTTACTGTCCTCTCTCACAGTTGAAACAGCCCCAAAGAATGATTTACTTATTTTGAGTTCTAATTTGATAATTCAAGAGGACAACTTACACATAACTGGAGTGGAAAAGGGCTGTGACTAACAAGCTTGAATTCTTTATGAGCTTCAGGGAAACCTAATAGAGTAATTTTCAAAATTGTTTTCATTGCTTATCCTAGTGTCCATTAACTAGGGTAGTTTTGTCACTTAATGTGAAATTTTATGTAATAATAGATCATACCAATAACAGCTAATATCTGTTGAATTTTATGTGCTAGGTGCTTTCTAAGGGCTTTTTAAACTCAGCCCTCACAAAATTCCTGAGGTAGGTACAATTATTATTCCCACTTTATTAAGGAAACTTGGGAAAGGTAGGTCAAATAGATAGGAAGTAGTAAAGATAAGATTTAACTCGGGCAGGCTGGCTTCAGAGCCTGTGTCCTTGACCATCATGTTCTATTGTCCATTTCTAATTAGTTCACCTGTCTCATAAGGTGGTTGTTGTAAGGTTTTATATGATTCTGTAAATACTTATTAACTGTGCCTGGCACTCCTAAAACACTCTATATATTTTAGCTGTTGTTATCATTGTCATTGTTTTACCAAAAGGCAGCAAAGCCCTTCTGCCATGTTCTAGACTGCTCCCTGATTTGGAGAGATGATTCATCCTGCCGTGGTGCCGGACTAGATTGAGTGGTTCTTTTTCCCTCTTGCCTCTGCTTGAGCTGCAGTTTTTCCCTTAGCAGCATCCCTGGGTCTGTGTCCTTTCTTTCCACCTGGTTGCTCCATGCTCTAATTCAGTTCCTCATCTCTCAGTAGGTGCATTTTATTTATTTCATCAAGTCCAAGATTCTCTGCCTGAGTTTCAAGGCCCTTTATAATCTTGAGCTATCCTATTTATAAGTTTGAATATTTTAAAATTTAATAAACTAGGCTAAGTATTTAATTTATTGAAATAGTGTTTGTTTAGCAAAACAACTAGATTACTTTTCTCTTTTTGTGTTGTAGGTGCTATTGCCGTGTTTGCGGTTGGTTATGTAAAAATATCCTGGTCAACTTGGGGAGAGATGACGTTGTCTCTCTTTTCTCTCCTGATCGCTGCTGCAGTGTATATTATGGACACCGTGGGTAACATTTGGGTGTGCTATGCATCCTATGTTGTCTTCAGAATCATCTATATGTTACTCATCACGATAGCAACGTATGTATTTTGGCTCAAAGAAGCATTAGGAAAAATTGTAACAGGATTAATTTTTTGGTGTCTTTAAAAACCAAGAAATTAAATTTTCTGGTTATGAGAGGCAAATGAGAGAAGGCATGGATTATATGTACATTATCAGTTTTTCTCTTGAGGAAGCATTTAGGCAAGGTTTGTTTCTTCCCTTGTTTATATGTTCCTAGTTTTCAGATGTTTGCATTGAGGTTTACATCAGTTAGCAGCTAAATGAATGTTTTTCACTTGTTTGGGAAGAGAATTGACAGTAGAAAGGAAGGAGATACTCTTCACATTTAAAGTAAAACTTTTTACTTAAAGTAAATATTGTAACTACCCAGGAAGTAATTCTCGTCTATTAATTCTTCTTTTCTTCTTCTTCTTCTTTTTTTTAAGTTTTCAAATTGCTGCAAACCTCAGCATGGAACGCTATGCCCTAGTGTTTGGTGTAAATACTTTCATTGCTCTGGCATTGCAGACTCTGCTTACTCTAATTGTGGTAGATGCCAGTGGCCTTGGCTTAGAAATTACCACTCAGGTAAGATCTCTCTTTTGACACTAACGATTGTATGACTTGATCAGGGTGACAGAAATGGAGCATGCTTAGTGAAAACAAATTCAAACAATATGAACAGATAAAAGTATTCCTTCCTTTTGGTTAACAGCCTTCCCCTCATCCTTAGTTCTTTTCTGCCTGGACAATGTTGGGATCATCATCTTTTTGATGAGGCTCTAGAGCAGCAGTTCTCAACCTGTGGGTCGCGACCCCTTTGTAACAATGAAAATACATCGTGCCATTAGGAAGGTTGAGAACCACTGCTCTAGAGCATTCATGAGTATAACTAATGAGCCTGGTGGGGCTGTTTCAGCTGAGAAGTAGTACCGATTCCTTCCAGGCCAAGCTCATGTGCTTTCTCATCCATTATTTCCCTCCATTCTTAATTCTGTTCCTGGAATACTCTATCCCATGTTTGAGAAGGCCTACTTCGTCTCACAGCTCTCTAAGTCTCCTCCCTTCTGTGTTTAAAACACCCCTAACCCAAATACCAAGGTAATTTCTTGCCATTGATGAATAGCATTATGGTTTATAACGTGTGACCTGTTGAGAAAGCACCTGCATGGACACCCAAAGACAATGTGAACGCTTTTCTTATTCAGGACTTGTGTAACTATATTTGCCTTCATGCGTTGTGGGTTTGTAGGTATGTCTGCTCTGTACTTTGGCAAAATGGGCAACTAAATCAGGAAGTTCCTACCCTACCCCAACTCAGCCCAAATGATTTCTTCCCCATTAGTCCCTCCATACATATTACCTCAAGTTTTATTATTTTGGCATATAAAAACCCCAACATATTAGCAGTAATTAATTGTATTTTAACTGAAGAGATCTAAATGAGAAATAATAAGTGATATGCTCGGAGTACCTTGTATGTGTCAAGTACTTCATATGGAATTTGCAGAGTTCTTGTCAGGAATAGCTGAGGAAAATGTCCGAGAGGTGTTACTTGTTTAAGGTCACGTGATTCATAATAGTGTGGTAGAATTAGGATCTAAACCAACATCTAACCCTAAAATTTCCTTTGGGATGGAATGTCAGAGAGAAACTAAGTGTTGGCATCCTCCCTGTTTGATAAGGAAGAGACCCCAGACTGTCAGTTGGGGGAAACATGGATGGCATTTGAAATGGAAATTTGACAGCACATTCTTATAAAATAGTGGATTTAAATGTGGAATAATGGGATTTTGTGGGCTGGTGCTAAAACCATAACTACCTTGGTTAATTCACATGCTTCTTATAGAAATGTAGCTAAGTTTGAAAGAACTTGGCTCAGAGAGTTAAGGTCACATTCTTACTGTACTTTTGAACCAGTGTATAAGTATTTGGTATGTTATTTTAAAAAGATGGTTAGGATGATGTTAATAAGCTATATGAGTCACATTCAAAAATTGGCTTAGGAAAGATTCTTATAAAAAGTAATCCTCGCTCGGCACCTATAGCTCAAACGGCTAAGGTGCCAGCCACATATACTAGAGCTGGTGGGTCCGAATCCAGCCCGAGCCTGCCAAACAATGACAACTACAACCAAAAAATAGCCAGGCGTTGTGGTAGGCGCCTGTAGTCTCAGCTACTTGGGAGGCTGAGGCAAGAGAATTGCTTAAGCCCAGGAGTTGGAGGTTGATGCTGGCACTCTACCCAGGGTAACAGCTTTGGGGCTCTGTCTCAAAAAAAAAAAAAAAAAAAAAGTAATCCTAATGGACTATGATTGACCTTCTACTGCCCTCTTCTGGGGAAGAATAGAAGTTCTTGATCTTCAGAACTTGGCCTATTAGACCCACCTATCTGTCAGCTTGAGGATAGAGACCGCTCAGTTGTAGCAATAACAGCAACAACAACAAAAACAATAGTATTAACATTAGCATCATGCTAATAGAAGTGTTATGAACTCCATTTTTAATCAAGTCAAGGCTCAGAGATTAAGTATCACAGTCGAGGTCACACAGCTAAATGATGAAGTCAGGATTCACACTGGGCAGTCAAGCTTCAGTACCAACATGCCGTGCTGCTGCTTTGTACTCAAAGCATGTAAGCATGCAAAGAAACTCTGTCTGTATCTTTAATCACAGAGTATGTTCACATATATGTAATAAAATATCTCATCTTCCAAGTGATAATTCTACAAATTACTACTTTCCCCCCATTTTAGTTCCTGATCTATGCCGGTTATTTTGCACTCATCGCTGTGGTTTTCCTGGTTAATGGTGCAGTCAGTATTATGAAGAAATACAGGAAGCAAGAGGATCCAGAATCCAGTTCTCAAGTAACCACTTCATAACACAGGGATGAAGGGCTTCTTCTTATAGCAAGAACTCTGCACAGCAGTTACCTGGATGTATCTAATTTTTTTAAGTATAGACAGATATTTATGAATGTGCATTTCATGGCTTCAAAGCAGCCATTTGATTGATACCTTGTGTTCCTGGAGTAACATTATACTGTTCAGAGGCGCCAGAAGTAAAGTTTATTTCATGAACTATTTATGAGAGCTAATTTAAGGATGACTTTATTTCTGATTCAAAAATTAACTTGATTTTAAAAACTAATCAGGAGCAATCAAGCAGCACATGGAGTTGTGTGCTTGATTAGCAGCATATGGTGTTGTGTGCTGGATTAGCAAGTGAGTTCGGTGTTTTATAGGTTACGAACGTCTGTAACAGCTTAGCCAGACACTTGGCCTGGTGGGACCAGGGCTTCATAGAGGCCATAAGACGTTGCAAGACACGATGGAGATATATTCTGACAGCACCTGCCTCTATTCATCTTAATTAATCCTGTGTTACTCATAGGCATTTGTATTTTACAGATGAAAGTTGTTCCTATCACTGGCAGTTATTTGCTCTGATTGTGTTCTGTCTTAAGTTATTTTTAAAAATTCATTGTATGAATGTTCTTGGTTCCCATCTTGACAATTATGTATTTGTGTAGCTTTTCTTTAGAAGTACATTTTTGCATTACTCATATGCTTCCCAGAGAAGCTCATTTAGTTAGAAAAAAAGGCAAGTTTTGAAGCCTGCTAATAATCTTAATGAAGAGACCTAATCAGAAAACTGAAGGTAGGTTTGTTTGCCTTTAATTCTTCAGTATGAAGGACTATTAATTCCATGTTGAAAGTTCATGTATAGGCTAAATATATAATTAGCCCATTTTGTACTTGCATTCCCTTTTATTTCCAAAATAAAATGTAAAAGTCTTTTTTTAAATAACTTCACCCCCATTTATAGCTTTTGTATTATTTTCTCTTTCTTATCCAAGTAAAGATGTCAATTGGAGTTGGATTATTCCAAGGCCTTTTTCATAAACTGAGTCTCTTTTTAATTATTTCAATGGGACAGGAAATAGGATAGATTTGATTCCTGTATTTTATACCTTAAGTCTGCCTTTGTTCCTAAGGGTAGATCATTATCTTGAATATTTGCTTAAAATAAGAATTGCTTGTGATTCCATTGCCACATTACTTGAAAAATTGCTATTCTGTATGCATTTAATTCTAAAATCAGACTACCTGGGGGCTGCTAATATACATGAGATGTGAAAACTATTTTAAAGCTGACTTTGTTGCCTTATCTTGAAAAGAATCTAGATAGGTGCTTTTAACTGGGGTGTTAACTTTTATAGAATGACACAGCTAAACAGTGTTAAAAATGTCAAGATTGCAGAACTGACTCCATTTGTTTAAGCAGAAATCCTAGAAGCAAAGGGAGGAGGATAAAATAGGTCATTTACCATTCACCTTCCTTTACAATTAAGGGAAAGGAAAGAACACTAGGAAAGGAAGGAAACTTTTTTGAGGAAAGGAAAGGGAAGTGATGTCACAAAAGTAGCAACCTCCAAGATTATATTTTTTTGTTTGTTTTGTTTTAGCTATGTAGGGAATTGTTTATTCAAAAACAAATCGAAAAGTAGTGTTTGAGGGATTTTATTTAATCTTTATTTATTTTTAAATAAAATGGACTATGGTAACTGTTCACGTTACCAAAGCAATATTTCCTTGGAATTTAATTCAAAGTTGGTGGCACACACAGCCACAGCCTGAGCCTTTACTTATTTAAAACAAGAATATATTCACATCTTGGTGTGTGGCCGTATTTGTAGAATGTTGAACCCAATGTGCAAGTTGTACTGTATGCAGTTTTGCAAAGAAGTGAAAATAATTTTGTTGTATTTTTTATTCAATTCTGTATAGATTATAAAGTTATTTTTATTAAATAAATGTTTTATATTTTCCCATTTTAATCAGAACTATTTTAAATTTATCTTCTGTTTCAATAGAAGCTTTTGATTCTATCTTTAAATCTTAAAAGTTTATCCTAGGAAAAATTTCATATTGTCTTCCCCTCATCTAACCTGCCTAATTATCCTTTAAAAACAGTCTGTTAATTCTTTCATTGCTCTGTGATCTTTACTTTTGACTCATCCCTTAACTTCTGTTGTTTTCCCAATTTTTTTTTGGCACTGCACTGCACTGTTTATTGGTCTTCATCTAGGCACCTCTCATGTCTCTTTTTTAAGCATTTTTCCCTTTAGAAACCAGTAAGACCCACAGTCATGTTGATGTTAATTAAATTTTTAAAATAAAGGAAATTGAATCAGGTAGAGTGCAGAAAATGCCATCTTGTTTTAAAATTTCATTGTCTACTTTGTTCTGCCCCCAAATATTCTGATACCTAGGGAACCATTTTCTTGACAGATGTTGAGAATCTTTTATTCATTATGTAAATCAGTCTTTTCTTAAAGTACCTAAATGTGTACCATTCTTTTAATATTCCATTTCAAAACCTGCTTAATTAAGGCATTGATTTCATTGATTATCACCAAAGTCTTGGCAAATTTTTATGTAAATAATTTTTTAAACAAAGTTGTATGTCTCCATAGTTACATCTAGTGTTTTATTACCTTTCAGATTATAAGCCTTCTGAGCAGGGACCCTATCTTAGTTTTTTTTGCTTTTTATTGTCTAACACAGTTTAGTGCCATATGAAGTTTGAATTATATAAATGGCATGTGATTTTTGCAACACAGTCACTTAGCAATACAATAGCTAAATCATCACTTTTCGTAAGTATATCAACATAAACATTAAAATTAAAATTAATGATCTCCAGACAATGGCATTCTTGTGCATGAAAGAAATGGGATATTTCTCTTCTGTCATATTCCCCATAATTAATAATCTTACCTATGTAGTATATGTCAGGAAGGACATTTGCAGACACCATCTCTTTTGATTCTTTAAAAGGATCATGTAGTGCAGATTCCTTTACTTTTTTCAGTAGTTCCGAATGATAGGTTTGCTCGTTAAACATTCATTACTAAATTGCCATTGCAACTGGCTCTGTGTAGGTGAGGCTTTTATGACTTAAGGCAGTAGAAATAGAAATAAAGATGGGACTGATTTCAGGTTGCTAAATTAATGTTCTAGGACATGTGCATGTATTTCAAAAGGTAGCTTATAAAATTTTAACAACCTGCCCAAGATCACATATCTGTGAAGTGGAAGAACCAGAATTCTGATTCCCATCCTACTCTGAAAATTGCTGGTCACATCAGCTTCTGTTCTTCTATCTGTCTGTAAGGTCTTATCTGCAGTGAAGAGGTGGGACAGGGGCAGGGGGACAGAGGCAGTAGACCTAGCTCAGAAAACAGCTCCAGAGAGGAAAAGAATGTCAGGCAGGGGCAAAGCAACTGTCCAATGGATGTATTGAGGGGCTGGCCTGCAATGGGTGGGGAAGTGGCAGAGGAGTGAGGTATCTTGGGGTGCAAGTTGTAGGGATAAGGTGACATAGAACTGTAGAAAGCCAAATCGTCCCTAGGGAGGTTACTTAAAGCCAGAAGCAGGCTGGCGGCAGGTGGCTCCTGTTGCACCTGCTGTCCACTCCATCACTGGGTTAGCTGTAGCTTACTCTACCCCACCTGGGTTTCCACAGCATTTTCTTGGGGTATCTATCCCCTTTTAAGCCAGGCCATCTATAAAGGGGACTCAAGCTTTGCGGAGTGTATTTATAAAGCCCGGATTGTGTGCCTGAATTATGAAAATCCTCCCAAATCTCCATCAAACCCCAGTGTGAAGGAAACCCTCGGTGGATGTTAGGTCTTGGGAAGGGCGTCAGGTTCTGTCTGTGACGTTTTAAGTATCTCCCGCAGAGTGTGGCCACTACAAATCACCCACTGAAATTGTTTTTTATCAAACTGTCATCATTTAAAATAAGTGAATCAAAGGGGACAACCGTTTGCAAAGGATAACCTTACTCTCCTGAATAGTGATAAGAGGAGTCATAGTTTCAAATGCTGAAATGTTAACAACTATTGAATACCTAAATATCTAAAATCCCCAAGTTTGCTCAACTGTTTGATATAATTCAATTTTGTGCCTTCCCCGTCCTCCTTTTTTTTCTTCTTCTAATGCCAGCTGTATGCCTTGACCTTTATTCCATGCAAGATGCCAAAACCCACTGAGGACCTGCTTCTCATGTTCTGGGAGTGTTGATGAAAATGGACCTTGAACTAATCAGTACTAGTAGAGCACTTGGACAGAAACAGCTACCTGAAAATTCTTGTCTGTCTTGTATGCTTGACTAATTAAGAGGCTATACTGGGAAATTATCCAAGTAACCAACAGTACTTTACCTTTAGATCTGTTTTTATCTCCAACTTTTTTAATTCTCAGTTATAGTTTTTTGATCCTCTGCTCTCCACCCTATTTTCTCTGCATTTAGGATTCACTACAAAATTTTTCAGACAGACTGTGTTATGGTCTATTATTTCATTTCTAGGAAAACACACTCAACAGTGTCCTTTCTGATTCACTAGTGCAAGTTTCAACTTGCTCGGCTTACCAGTGTTGTTGGGAGGGCTTTATTTGCTTCCATCGGCACAGATTTGACATTTCTTGATTTTTGTTTATCTTAAAACTTTCATAATGATCCACATATAAGCCATTTTGTGCTTACCCTAAGTCATAGCTCCATATCCATTTTGGTAAATAGATATGTCTATTTCTAATGGAGAAAAGAGTCCAGCTTTAAGCTGGAGGTTTGAGACAGCAGCTAAAGTGGTCCCACATGTGTGGAAATCCACTTTCTAGCAAAAGAATAATATTTTAACATTCATCTCTAGAGAAATGTGGTCCCATTTAAAGCCCTGCACTGATAAGAGTTATTTATAGTATAGAATAGGAAAGCACCAAGAAGGGGACACCTTAATCTTCAATAACTAGCCTCCTAGGAAGTGACCTAAAATCCTATTTCATAATGCACATAAAATTTTACTAATTGAGCTTATTGGTGTTTGGCAAATATTCTAGGTCCACCTTTATTTTAACATTATTTCATTGTTTTTAAAATGTGGGGAAATTAAAAAGAATGAGAAGTAATTATTACTCTTAATAATTACCAACTCTTGGCCAGGCACTGTGGCTCAATCAGGAGGACCCCTTGAGCTCAGGAATTTGAGACCAGCCTAAACAAGAGTGAGACCTGTCTCTAATAAAAATAGAAAAAAAAGCAGCTGGGCTTTGTGGAGAGAGCCTTAAGTTCCAGCTACTTGGGAGCCTGAGGCAGGAGAATTGCTTGAGCCCCGTAGTTTGAAGTTCTGTGAGCTAGCTATGACACTCTAGCCTGGGACAACAAAGTGAGAGTCTGTCTCAAAAAAAAAAAAAAAATTACCAACTCTAGTCCCATATGGATGATTTTTATCTTCCCACAACCCCCAAGAAACCAACCACAACAGGGCATAAGTACTTAACAGGATACTTGGTGGCAGGTCATTTTCAGATCAAATAAGTATGTAAAATATTTACTATTAGAAATTAATAAATTATTAAAAATTAAAGACATTACTAAAAAAATCACCAAAGACAAAAAGAAATAACTACAAGTTAAGAGTCAGCAGAAACAAGAAACAACAGATTAAGAGTCTTAATAATTTCAGATACTAGAATTATAAAATTTTAGACATAAACTAACAAAAATGACAAGATTGACTTGAAAAAGGTTATCTTTTAGAATTCTAAAACAGAAATGTTGAGGCGCTTCTAAATGGTGAACATATTCATGTGCCAGGAGAGTGGCTCATACCAACTCCATGGGGACAGAAGGACAGAAGCTCCTGGACCAACCCCCTTCTTTTTATCTCATTGTAATTTGTTGTCTTTTATATTAAGCTGGTAAACATTAAAATATTGAAAGGCTGAAGTTAAAATACAATGAATAATCTCTCATAATCAGCTAGTAGGAATTTATGGGTACAACGCCTTTGAATAACATTTTGTTATCCTTTGTAGTTGAAAATATGCTTATTCTATGACCCAGCAGTTCCACTCCTAGATTTGTACCATAGAGCTGCATTTTCTAGTATAGTAGCCACAAGATACTTCAAGTACATGTTTAAACACAAAGACACAAAAGAACTAAGACATGAATGTTGCCATACAATTCCATTTATTCAAACAAATGAAACTATGAATATATTGTTTAAAACTCTATACATAGGAGGTAAAGTATAAGACAAAGTAATAATTATCATAAAAGTCTAACAAGTGCTTACTACCAGAAAGATGAAGAAGTATGCTTAAGAAGAGACACACATATTTCTATGGTACTTGTTGACTTGGAATATTGTACTTGTGTTTTTCCTATGCAATTCTTTATATATTGCATATTTATGTATTTTTGTATATTCATTAATTTTCACAGTTAAAACACTTTTAAAAAACTCAATGGCTGGGCTAAATAGAAGAGAAAAGGAAAATAAAATTGAAAAAAGCACCTACAACAGTATGTCCTCACTTAACATCATGTGTAGTTTCTTAGAAACTGTGAATATACATGAAGCAAATACTATATGCTGTAGGAACTTACCTCTTGTTTACCTCTATGGTAAAACTGGTCTCATTATACCATTTATCATTTCACTTAAAATTATTGTTTCCAAAAATTTATCCATGACATTAAGTGAGGATTTACTGTACATAGCAATGAGACAAGGAGATGAAAAAACATAAAAAGAGATTATTATATATGGGGAACAGAATGAGAAGATCTTACATCACAGCCTCAGAAGAAATGAATAGATAGAATGGAGGAGCGGCAGTATTCTATAATAAGGGTGAGAATTTATCACAACTGATGAAAAGCAAGGATCCACAGACACAGGAATCACAGTGTATCCTAAACAGGATAACTTTAAAAAACAAAAAAAGGAAATCTACCTGCAGACAGTCATAAAATTGCAATTAACTCAGGAAATCATAAACACAACCAGAGAGAAAAGACAGATCATTTACAATGAAACACAGTTAGCTAATAGCTATTTCTCAGGAACAATAGTGAAAGCCAGAACGCAATGTAATAAACTCTTCAAATTCCTGAGAGAAGGTAACTTCCAACCTAGAATTATGTACCCAGAAAAATGATCTTTTAAGAACTGGAGTACAGTAAAAACATCTATAGATTTTTTAAAAATGGAAAGTCTATGCAAACAATGGATTATTTCAGGAGGGAAAGAATAGACTCTAATAAGAAGGTGTAACATACAAGAAGCTAGTATGGAAAAAAAGAATTACCCATTCAGTTAAATCTAATGTAATAGGGTGGCATCTGTGGCTCATCGAGTAGGGTGCTGGCCCCATATACCAAAGGTGGCGGGTTCAAACCGGCCACGGCCGAACTGCAAAACAAGAAAAATCACCGGGAGTTGTGGTGGGCGCCTGTAGTCCCAGCTACTCGGGAGGCTGAGGCAAGAGAATTGCCTAAGCCCAGGAGTTGGAGGTTGCTGTGAGCTGTGTGATGCCACGGCACTCCACCGAGGGCGATAAAGTGAGACTGTCTCTACAAAAAATAAAAAAAAAATTTAATGTCATAGTCCATTTTCTATTGCTTATAAAGGAATATCTGAAACAGTAATTAATAAAGCAGGGAATTTATTTATTATACTTTTGGAGGCTGAACAAGGTTGAGGGGCCTTCTTGCTGGTGGGGAGTCTCTACAGAGTTACCAAGCAGCACAAGGTATCATATGGTGAGGGTACTTAGCATGCTAACGTGTCAGGTCACGTCTCTCTCTCCTTATAAAACCACCATTCCTCCTCCATGATTACTCATTAATACCTTAATCTGTGAATGGATTAGTCCCTCCATGAAGGCAGAGGCCTCATAATCCAATCATGAGTTCCACCTCTCAATTTGCCACACTGGGGATTAAGTTTCAACATGAGTTTTGAAGGGGACTTTCAAACCACAGTATTAAACCATCATTAACTTTACCAATTAATAATGTTTATCTATTTTGTGGTTTATATTTTAAAATAAAATGTCATCCAGGAAGAGTACATAAACTGGGTTTATGAGAGATGCTTAGATGCAGCAACCATGTAACCTGGCTTTATATTTTTTAGAAGGTCAAAATACTACCTTAAACCATGGTGTGTGTCTGTGCATGTATAAATACTTCTAAGTATTTATGTGAAGGGTCCCACAGTGCTGTAGTCCACAGGCACATAGGTATTTGTATTCTTCACCAAAAACCACTGCCTGCAAATGCAAGATGAAGGTTAATTTAGCTAAAGTGATAGTAAAAGACTCTACAGTCAACTGGCACTGTTAGGTAGAGAGGGGGGGCAGATGTTTTTCTAGGGGGTTTCTGTTGAGGAACAAATAGGACTGGGAGATGCTTTGTCTACAATATGGGGAATAAACTGACCAGAGGGGCTTCCAAGAAGGAACAGATAACATGTCAATGGAGTTTTCAATGACTGACCAGATGTTTGATCTATGATAGGGGATCTCCAAGGACTGACCAACCAGATAGAGGCAGAAATACCATGAAGTGGAACCTATGTTCAGGCCTTAGGGAGTCTTTGACATATGCACACAACAGAGGTAACAGTGTCCCCAAATGACCTACCCTCATTAACAGTAAAAATCACACCCTCCAGTGCTGTGACAGTTTACAAATACCATGGCAATCCCCAGAAATTGCCTTACAAGGACAGAAAGGGGGGGAAGATTCCAGAATTCTCCACCCTTTTCCAAGAAAAATCATGAATATTCCACCCCCCACTTAACATAGAATTATGAAATCAACATAAAGGGGAGAAATACTGTCAAATTCAGGGTCTCCTCCATTGATGGGCATTAGACCCTTTCCTTCTCCAAAGTGTTCCATTCTTTAATAAACTTTGGCACTGTGACTGCTTGCAGTTGCTTGGTCTGCTTATTCACTCTTGTCAGTCTGGTACCAGTAACCATTCTTTGCTACTGGGAACCAAGAACCAGGGAACACCCACCTGACTTCCAGTCTCCACACCTGACAGCATGATTCCTAACCCGTTCGTGCAAAAGTTGAAACTAAGCCAAAAAAGGAGTAAGAAAGGATACATTTTCAGCCAAAAAATAGCAATGGAAAAAGAGGAGCAAAAGGTAAACACTCTAAAATGGCTATCCAAGAAATTACAGGCAGTGTTTCTGTAGAAAGTGGAAATACTAAAAATGATAAGGGTCCCAGCTTCTAATTAAGAAGGAAAGAAAAACCATCAGCTGACCAATATAATCTACCAAGTCTTAGTGGTTCCTGTATCTTATTACAATGCAGAGAAATTTTTTTATTACCTACTTTGCAAATGAAAGGTTTTTACAGTAGTTCTAAAAATATATATTTTTGAAGGTCAGAATACTACCTTAAACCATGGTGTGTGTATGTGCATGTATAAATACTTCTAAGAAAATAATGTTCTGGTTTTTATTTTCTGTACAACCCAAAACTGTTGAGATAACAACTTAAGGGAGGTTTTGATGATCTTGGATATCAACTCTGTTAACTTACCATTCCTTTGGCTGGTGAAGAAGGCAGTTTTTGTATACCATAATATGAATTTAACTAAATGGCAATTTGAAGTCATATTCACTTAATATATATCTTAATTATTTTAAATGAACTATCTCTATCTTTTTGCTTTTTTAAAATAGAATTGCTCCTAAAGAAAATTTCCCCATAACCTTGGCTCTCCCTATTAGAATTGTTTATATTCCGTTAAAGACTGGAAATTTGGGGGTATGCATTGTGTATGATACTAACTTGTGAATCAGTTGGGCATTAAACCTAAGAATTTATCAGTACTTTAAGTTATTAGTACTTGATGTTTTTCATTGAGGATAATTTGCCTCTAGTTTTAAGCTAGAAAACCATGGAATAACTATTTAGAAAAGAATGGAATAATTCTTTAGAAAGTTTACAACTTATTTCAAATTATCTACAGTGGCTGCATACCGATTGAACAAAATCTCAACTACGAAAGTAAAACATGAACATGTAACAATTTAAAAACATACAAGCCATGAAATAATCCACATGCCCATTGACAGGAGAATGAGTATAGAAATTTTGGTATCTCTTGATAATATTACGTTACACGTAGCATAGTACAGTGGCAGAAATAAATATAATTGTATGCAACAATATTTATAAATTTTAGAAGGTAATTATACTGTTGGGTGAGAAAAAATAAGTAGCTAGCATATCTGTGCTGTATTATGCCATCTCAAAATCAAGTATGTAAATCAAACAATATATTGGGTTAAGAATAACATGAATAACTGATAAAAAGTTTTTCTTTACAGGAACATAATTATATATTTAAAATTTGTGATAATGGCTACTTTTAAAGGATAAGATAAGCAGATCATAAACAGTGTTAATGTAATGAATTTGGTGGGTGAGTTTTATTACACCATGCATATTATATATGCGTATATTCTTTTGTATGTATCAAATATGACATTTTTTAAAGGGTAAAGTGTTAACTAACTTCCCGTGAATTTTGATTAGTGTTTATATTACACTTCTGCTTTCCCTGCCCAGAATTTAGGCACTTATCCTTGAGACCCTAAAAAACATTTTCTGCAATCCAATAGTTGCCTCCCTTCAATGTAAACTTTTAATTTCTTCCTAATGTTGGATTAATCTCTAAATATAAACCTCAATTAATGGAGCAGGTCTGTGAAATATATGAACAAACACCAAAATATTAAGATATCATATCTTTTTGTAATATATTTTTAGAGCTGGCAATTTTGTGTGGATTTATCTACAAAGAACTTTACATTATTTAAAGAGGATAAGTATGTGGGGATATTTTTATTCTATGGAGTAATGAAGACAAAGAATATCCACACTTTCTGTGTTGTCTACATTGTATTCCAGTAGTGGTGAAATATAGGTTTTATTTTTTCCTGATTAAAACCATGAAGTAACAAAATACACCTTAAAACAGGAAAGCTATGCATCTGTCTTACTACTGCAAAAATGGCTTTGTTGTAAAAGAATAGAGAGACATTTAGAAAATAGAAGTTAGTTCCAGGTTTGTTTCAAGAATGTGTCAAATGGGTTCTAAAGAAGAAGGGGACATCAAAAGCAACAATTTGAGTAAGGCTATTGAGAATTCACATGTGTCATAGAGGTGGCAGAACCTGGCCTAACTTTGAAAGGAGAAGCCTGCCACTGCAAGCTGGAGGTAATTTCAAAATTTAACTGGAATTTATCGGTTACACTGATTATCTTATTCTTTTGAAGCCATTGTTGCCATTGTGAACCCAGGAACACATTTCCTAATTTACGTCCACTTGTAGGGAGAGGCTTTCACTTTATGTTCTTTTAAATGTCTATTAGTGCCAAAAAAAGAAAAAAAATTGTGTGTAGAAAATGAAAAGGAGGTGAGTTAGGAGGGGTGAGGGCAATGAGCAAAAATGAAAAGGAGTGTGAGCTTAGAGGCAATCTTTCCAAGATTAGGGGCTCTGATCCATGTAGTCAAGGAGCTCCTTGCTGTTTTGTAAAGCAGAATAAAGAACAAAAATACGGCCTCCCTGTAAGAGTGACAGATTCTGGGTCACTCACATTCTTCTGGGAGAGACTGAATGGCCATATATTTGTCTAAAAAAGGAGTATGAAAATCCAGTAGCTTAAGAGAAAATTTAGGTCTCCAGAAAAAAAGAAGTTACACATTTATTACTATTTAATGTACATCATGGTGTGATTAAATTGTAGTGCTCATACAATACTATATTTTATAGAGATATGGGTTTGCTTCTGCTTCAAATTACCATTAACCAAATTATGGCTGTCTCAGAAATGTCTAACGAATTCTAATGGAACCTCTTTGCTAATTGTTTTAGCATGTTTAATAAAGAAGTTATTGAATTTAGTAGGTGTCTATTATAAAAGGTACATATTTTGCTGATTCATCTTTATATCTCAGCATTTCTTTTTCTTTCCCAAATTTATTTTGCTTTACATTGATTATGTATTCAGAAAATGAAAATTAAAAAAAAAAACACAAAGAATAACTGCCTTAGTTCATAACTTAACACCAGACATTTATAATTCTTGTACTTCTCTTTCTGTAGTACTTTAGACTTGAGTAGGTAATTTCATTTTCTCTCACTTCAGTTCTTCAGAGTTTAAGTAATAGCGGACAATAATCCTCAAATCAATGTGATTATTGCTTTTGTTATGCCTGAAAATAATTTTTGGTTCAGAATTAAAACTTAAGCCCAGGTCACTTCATACTGTTTAAGGGAACAATATAACAAGAGTACATTTGAATTCTAAATATTATCTATGCACCCAACTTAAATGTTTCCATATTTATGAAATAGAACTTTGGTCTAAAGCATATGATATCCTACCACACAATAATTTCTGGGGACTTTAACACTTCTTTGACAGAACTGGACAAATTCCTCAAACAGAAACTAAACAAAGAACCAAGGGACGTAAATGCAACCCTAGAACAATTTGAATTAATAGACATATACAGAAGATACCATCCCAAAACTAATGCATATAGTACTTCTCATCAGTCCATGAATCATACTCCAACATAGATCATATCCTAGGACACAAAACAAACCTCAACACAATCAAAAGTATTGAAATTATACCTTGTATTTTTTCAGCCACAAGGCAATAAAGGTGGAACTGAACTCCAACATAAATTTTTATCCCTGCAAAAAGGCTTGGGAACCCAACAACCTTATGTTGAATGGCAGTTGAGTCAAGAAGATGATAAAGGAGAAAATATTTTAATTCTTTGAACATAAGAATAATGAAACAACAAGCCACAAAAACCTGTAGTATACTGCAAAATCACTCCTAAGATGAAAATTTATCACATTTTGTGCTGCCATTAGACAAACAGAATGAGAGCACATCAACAGCCTAATGAAGCATCTCAATGAAATGGAAAAGAAACAGCAATCCAAACTCAAACCTAGCACAAGAAAAGTAATAACCAAAATTAAAGCACAATAAATGAAGTTTAAAATAAAAGAATCATTCAGAAAATTAAGAAAATAAAAAGTTGGTAGTTCAAAAAGATAAACAAAATCAATAAAACTATGGCCAGATTAACTAGAAACAGAAAAGTTAGATTTATAATAACCTCAAACATAACAAAAAATGGGAAATAACAACAGATACCACAGTGACCCAAGAGATTATCCCTGACTACTACAAACACTATATGCTCAGAAATTTGGCAATGTGGACAAAATGAACCAATACCTGGCATCACATCATCTCCCTCAACTTAACCATGAAGAAATAGATCTCCTGAATAGAACAATACCAAGCACTGAATTTGAAGAAATAAAATATCTTTTGACAAAAAAACAAAAAAATACCTGGACCAGATGGCTTCACACAAGAATTAAATCTAACCTTCAAAGAAGAGCTTGTACCTGTACTGCAAAAATTATTCTAAAAGATTGAGATGGAAGGAACCTCCCCCTACATATTCTGTGAAACTAACATCCTGATACCAAATCAGGAAAGAACCCAAGTAAAAAGATGAACCACAGACCAATTTTGATAATGCATTTCAATGCAAAAATATTCAATAAATTTTAGCAAATAGATTACAGCTACAGATTTAAAAAATTATAAATCATTATCTCATAGACTTTGTTACAGGGATGCAAGGTTGGATTAACATGAGCAAATCCATAAATGTAATTCACCATATAAATAGAACAAAAAACACATAATCCTCTCAGTAGATACAGAAAAAGCATTTGATAAAATTCAGCATCCTTTTGTAACAATAACACTTACAAATATAGGCATAAATGGCACATTCCTTAAACTGATTGATGCTATCTATGACAATCCCACAGCCAATACCATACTGAATGGAAGAAAACTGAAAGCTTTTTCAATTATAACTGGAAACAGGCAATGATGTCCTCTATTGCCAGTACTACTCAAAAAAGTGTTGGAAGTTTTAGCCAATGCAGTCAGTCAAGAGAATGATAGAAAGGGCATCCAAATGGTGGTGGAGTAAGGCAAATCCTCTCTCTTTGCAAATGATATTATTTTATACTTACAACACCCTGAACACTCAACCACAAAACTCCTGGAAATGATAAAGAAAGACAGTAAAATTTCAGAGTATAAAATCAATGTCCATAAATCTGTAGCCTTTGTATATTCTAATAATAGCCAAATTAAGAAGCAAAGCAAGATACAATTCCCTTTATAATAACTTCAAAGAAAATTAAATACCTAGGGATATCCCAAACATAGGAAATGAAGGATGTCTACAAAGAGAATTATGTAACCCTAAGAAAATAAATAGCAGAAGACCTTAACAAGTGGAAGAACATACCATGCTCTTATTGGGGAAGAATAAAGATTGTTAAACTGTCTATACTATCCAAATCAATCTACAAATTTAATGCAATATCTATTAAATTACCAGCAACCTACTTTGAAGAATTGGAAATAAATAGTTCTTCATTTTATATGGAACCAGAGAAAACTCTGTATAGCCAAGGAAATTCACAGTAATAAAATTAAAAGTGGAGACATAACTCTACTAGGCTTCAGGTTTTATTATAAGTCCACATTGACCAAAACAGCATTACACTGATATAAAAATCAAGACATATACATATGGAGCCAGACCTCTGCAGACGAGTCCCCAGCCAGGAACTCCCCCTGCGACTACATGGGCCTCTGCCTGACATCCGCGAGGCCCCAGCAGTTCCGCACCTGGTGAATAAATCTCCTGGTGACCAGATGGCTCCACGCCTGGGCTTGCAGAACTTTTGTGGGCCTGCTTTCTGCCAGGAACTTTGCCTGCAGCCGCCAGGCCTCTGCTGGGCGGCCCACAGCCGGAAACGCTCCCGGCGACTGCCTGGCCCTCCGCCCTTGCTTGAGGGGCTTCTGCAGGTCAGTGGTCTGCTAGAGACTCTCCTGGCAACTGCCAGACCTCGGCAGGTCTGTCCCCAGCCTCGCCCTGCGACCACGAAGGCCTCTGCCTGGCATCCACAGAAACCCTGCAGGCCTGCCCCTGGGAGGTAAATCCCCTGGTGACTGTGTGGCCCCACTCCCAAGCTTCAGGGCTTCTGCAGGCCTGCCTTCTGCCAATAACTTTGACTGCAACTGTCAAGCCTCTGCAGGCCCATCCCGGGCAAGGAACTACCCCGGCGACCACCTGGACCTGCACCCTGTGCTTGCCAGACTTCTGCAGGCCAGCCGTCAGCTACAGACTCTGCCGGCAACTGCCAGGCCTCCGCAGGTCCACCCCTTTACTGTACTGGTGACCTTGCAGGCCTCCACTTGGCACCCACGGGGCCTCTGCAGGCCAGTCTTCTGCCAGAGATCCATTGGCAACTTCCAGGCCTCTGCAGGCCTACCCCTAGCCGAGAACTCCCCTTGTGACCGCCTGGCCCTGCATCCCACATGTGCTGGGCTTCCGTAGATCTGCTTTCTGCCAGGGACTCTGCCCGTGACCGCCAGGCCCCTGACCAGGGCCACTCCCGACAACTGCATGGACCTCCGCCTGGCACCCATGGAGACTCCACAGGCCAGCCTTCATCCAGGGACCCGAGTGGCGACTGCCAGGCCTCTCCACAGGCCTACCCCCAGCCAAAAACTTCCCAGACAACTGCAAGACCCTGAGCCCACCACTTGAAGGGCCAGCTGTAACAGTAAAAAACAACCACGGGGCAGAATCAACAGAAAAACTCTGGCAATATGAATAATCACAGTAGACCAACCACTCCAAGTAATGACAAGGCAGACACAGCACAAGATCTCCTGCATAGGCAAATGACTGAGATGTCTGAAATCGAATTCAGAATCTGGATTTCAAATAAGATCAGTGGAATGGAAGAAAAGATGGAATTAGAATTTCAAGCAGTAATTCCAAAAATGACCCAAAAGATGTCTCAAGAATTTAACGAATTCAAAGACAAAATGACCAAAGATTTTGACACATTGAGACAAGAAGTTGCAGCCCTTAAAGATCTGAGAAATTCAGTAGAATCCCTCAGCAACAGAATGGAGCAAGCAGAAGAAAGGATTTCTGACATGGAAGACAAAGCTTTCGAACACTCTCAAACCTCCAAAGAGCAAGAGAAATGGAAGGAAAAAACAGATCACTCTCTCAGAGAGCTTTTGGATAACTCGAAGAAAACCAATATTCGCCTCATAGGGACTGCCGAAAGTGATGAAGCAGCCTTACATGACACAGAATCCCTTATTCATGAGATTATGAAAGAGAACTTT
>CAUYRH010116788.1:0-79381 GCA_963574655.1 Perodicticus potto
TGATATGTGTACACATTGTAGAAAAATGATTATGTTAAGGTAATTAAAATATCAATAACCTCACAAACTTATTTTTGTGTGTGTGGTGATAAGGTTTAAAACTTATTCTTTTTGTTAAATTTCAGAATGATAGGGGTACACATGTTTTGTTTGTGTACTTTGTTTTTACAGGGGAACTGATTAATCCCAGGAATTTGCCTGGATTTGAGCATACTTGGGGACCCAATAAATTTGGAGGCTTCCTCTCCCTCCCAGGAGACCTGTCCTCTCCCTGCCCCAGTGAATCTCTAGCTAATTTCTTTCTTTTTCTTTTTGAGACAAGAGTCTCAAGCTGTTGCCTTGGGTAGAGTGCTTTGCCGTCACAGATCACAGCAACCTCAAACTCTTGGGCTTAAGCGATTCTCTTGCCTCAGCCTCCCAAGTAGCTGGGACTACAGGCGTCCGCCACAACACCCGGCTATTTTTTGTTGGAGTTGTCCTTGTTTTAGCAGGCCTGGCCGGGTTCAAACCTCCAGCCTTGGTGTATATGGTGGGGGCCCTACCCACTGAGCTATGGGTGCCGCTCCTAGCTAATTTCTTAAGGAAAGAAACTTGCAAACACCTTTGCACCCAGACCTTCCCTCACAGGAAAGCTGACAGCAACAGCATGAGTTAGCACATCCAGAAGGGACCCTCAGGCAGGTTAACCGTGGGAAGGAGGAGATAGAGGCAGCATTCATAAGACTAGCTCAAATCTTGGTGCAACCACATGTCGTGGTGCTTTGGTTTTTGCCACAGCAAAGTGTTCCTGAGCTCCGTCCTCACACCCCAGAAATGTACATACATTGAAGTGCTTAAAATCATAGTTGACCAAAGAACCTGAGGCCTCACATGGTGTGCAGTTTAAACAGAGAAACAAGTCCAAAGCGGCACCACTAAAGCCCCTCAGGGAGGCTTGAAGACCCCCCTCAGGGACAGAAGGGGCAGCCCCACAAGCTTGTTCATCTATAAGGAGGGCAGTGGGTGGAGGCCAAAGACAGTAAGACAGGGGCCTCCACCAGCTGTGACCCTGGGCAAGTCACCGCCCCACCCCCTCAGTACCCTCATCTGAAAGATGGGACAACAGAACCTGTCTAGAATATAAGGAGAATAAATGTGGGGGAGGCTGCCGCTAGGGCTAAGTCTGCCCCACCCCTGCCCTGCATTCCAACCTCTGAACAACAAGGAAGTATCAGCGGTTCCCTGGGGAAACAGTTTGCAGGGTAAGTGGAAAGAACAGCACTGTCACTGGCTCTGACTCCAACAAGGATCAAAAGATCCTGAGTCATCTTCTATTAAAATGAAATTTGTGCCCCCCCCTTCCTGTAAAACTGCTGGTTTTCAGGGCTTTCTGCTTACAGCTGGAGATCTCTCAGCCTCACACACAGGCTCTGACTGGAGCAAGGGAGGCACTGCTAAGGCTCACTGCATGAGATGGACAGCTGCTGCCTTGCGCATGAGCCGCTCAGTCAGGGGCGAGTGAGGCTTCAAGGCGTCTCTCTCCATTAGAAGGCTCCTAAGGAAGCAGACGGAGAGGTTCTGTTGCAGAATCTTCTAAAAGGACGTGGGGCCTGGTGGTCCCTCGGGCCCAAGACAAGACACAGCATGGTGGTGGTAGGGTGGGGGCGGGGGAGATGGGCAGGATGAACCAAAACCAGAGTGGGAGGCTGGGCCTGGGCAGGGGAGGAGGAACGGGAGAAAGCTAAGCCCTCCAGGGCAGCTTTTTTTTTTTTTTTTTGCAGAGATGACAGGAGGGGGACAGGGGGACACCCAGATTAGCAAGCACTTTGACTCTAAAAGAATAAACTAGAAACCCTGTGATGCCAAGAGGGGAGAATTGCAGGGCGCCTTTTCTGCCTCAGGGAAAGCCGTGGCTTGATAACTTAGACCTCACCTTCTCACCCTAGTGCACTGCTGGGGACAAGACGGATGGGTGAACACAGGGGTGGGCAGGAAGCCATACCCAAGACTGGTCCAGGAAAAGCAAGGGGCAGAGCCAAAGGTGTGGGGCAGAAACCGGCATGAAGCAAGCAAGCACAGGCAGTTTGAGGTGAAGACCCTGCTGTGGACTGAGGGTCTGTGTCCCTGCTCATGTTGAAGCCTAGATCCCAAGGTGATGGCATCAGGACGGGGGGCCTCTGAGAGGTGAATGGTCATGAAGGTGGGGCCCTCAGGAATGGGATTAGTGGCTTTATAGGAAGAAACACAGAGAAGTAGCTCTCAGAGGAAAAGTCCTGTAAGAAAGTGGCTGTCTATAAGTGAGGCACAGACCTAACCAGACCCTAAACCCTGCAGGCTGGGCTTGGGGTGGGACCTGGCTGGTTCCTTTTGGTCAAGTTGAGCATGTTGACAAAGGACAACAAATTCCCCCCCAGTCTCGTCTCATCACAACCTCAAAAGCAGGAACCACCTCAGCTGAGGGAGCTGGGAGCCTCCAGGCACCCTGGAGGACCCTAGGGAGACCCAGTGTGGGAGGCAGGTTGCTAGGAAGGGGGCAACAAGCTCACCGGGCCACATTCTTATGGACGCTGGAGGTGCAGTTTAAGGCCGCATGAATCAGTAACTGGTTGAAGACATCTCTCTGAAATGTCAGAGGAGCCAGTTAGGTTCCTGTAATGTGGGTGGAGGGATGGGAGCCCTCACCCATGTGGGGTGGTGGGGCTGGCTGGCCTGCCTTTCTACTAGGGAGAGACCATGAGAGAGAAGGACACTGCCACATCATGGGCAGCAATATCCTGGGGGAGCTTTGGGGGCTACTGGGCACACACGCTCCCTGACCTGGGACCCCTGAGCTCTGGCTGATCACTATGCTTGGGGTGGCCGCCTCACCTGGGCATTGCTGCCTCCAATCTGGACGATCCGGTAGCGGATGGGCAGCAGCAGTTCCACCACACGATCAAAGTTCCCATCCTCGGCCTCTACCAGGGCCTGGCAGAGTGGCAGCCCTACATCTCGAGCCAGAAAGTGCTGACAGTTCTCCCCTGGGGACCTGCCAACCCGAGAAAGCGTTCTCAGCAGCCTGCCCTGTCACAGCGTATCTGTGGGGCACAGGTGGTTTACTGCTCAGCAGGGGTGATGTGATGGAGGAGAGGCAGTCCCGTGAGTGGGAAGAAAAGGGCTCCAACTCAGATCCGGGGGAGTGGGCCAACTACCAGCCATCTGTCCCTGAGAAGGTCCCTCATTTTCTGGCCTCAGTTGGGTCAACTGTAAAGTAGGCATAACAGCAATGACTTCCCAGAACTGTCAGGATTGTAGACAATAAGCCTGGCTCTGAGAGCCAAGAACAGCAAGTCCACCAGAAGGGAATGGCTGTGACAGCCCTGGTCTCCCAGGCCAGCCCTCACCAGCCCTCATCAGTCACTATTCCTGATTTACAGATGAGGAAACTGAGGCTCAGAGTAGAAAACTGCCTTGTCCAGGATCTGCCTGTCAACTGTAGGCGTCTCTGGTTCCACGATCTCCTTGTGTTCCCCCAGGTCCCTGAGAGGTTGTCTTGTGACGCTGAGGCTCCTACACCCACTCTGGAGATGGAGAGGCAGCTCTGTGTCCTGAAGGAACCTACTGTAGCCCTGTGGGCCACCGTGAACCACACACCTGCAGGGCCCACACCTGGGAGGAGCCATCATGGGTACCCCCAAAGCTGCTTTCACAGGTGGGGCCTCCACCCCAGGCACCGAACAGGCCTCCGCACCGCCCTGTCACCCTCACCCTCAGCCTGACAAGGGCTCCCCGCATACTCGCTGGCAGCCCACAGGGTGGTCAACAGCTCCTGCGTGGTCTGGGGATCCCGTGCACCCAGGGACGCCATCAGAAAGTGCACATCGTTGAACAGTAGGATGTGGTCTCGACTGTGCTTCCGGGTTACGCTCAGGATGTCCTGCCACCGCTGGCCCACAGACACCCCTGAGGACACAAGAAAGGAGCACAGACCCCAGCATGAGTCTGTCCTACCCATGGGCCTCCTGCCCTGTTTGGCCCCAGAGGCCCCGAGACTTGCTCTGGGGCAGAGGCGGGCAGTGAGCAGGGCTTTTGCCACAGCCTGTGGACTTGGGTTTGTGTTAACTTTGTTTAGTTATAAAAGCAATAGATACATAAAGTACAAAGCAAATTTTGAAAAAAACAATTGAAGGTTATTAAACACAGTCTCAGCCTCTCTGACAAACCCCAAATGCAGTTTTTTTTTGTTTTGTTTTTGTTTTTTGCGACAGAGTCTCAAGCTGTCACTCTGGGTAGAGTACCGTGGCATCACAGCTCACAACAACCTCAAACTCTTGGGCTTAAGCAATTCTCTTGTCTCAGCCTCCCAAGTAGCTGGGACTACAGGTGCCGGTCACAATGCCCAGCTGTTGTTGTTGTTGTTATTGTTGTCATTGTTGTTTTAGCTGGCCCCGGCCGAGGTCAAACCTGCCAGCCTCAGTGTCTGTGGCCAGCGCCCTACCCACTGAGCAACAGGAACGGCCCTCCCAAACGCACTTTTAAAATTCTTCCCATGGTAACCTCGAGTCTAGCACCTGGTACATCAGACACCGGGTCGGTCTGTTCAGTGAGCAGCTGCAGCCCTCCCCCTTTATGTCTGGACATCCCAATGCTGACAGTGCCCTGCCCCACCTGCCCCACTTTTCCCACCAGTCCACCGACTCCTCCACTACTGGATCCTTCTTTCTCCACAACCATCAGTGTTGCCTTTAACCCCTATTTCTCACCCGATAATCCACACAAAGTCCAGTGTTCCCACCCTGCACAGTGAGGAGACTGGATGCTTCTTCCCCACCTGTCCTCAGCAGCTCCCTTGCCTCGAACCCATCCCTTGCTCAACTTCTGCTCACACCTGCCTTGGGTTCCACGGTTCCAGGTGATTTTCAAGCTCTCTGCCTCTACAGGGAAAGGATTAACAGGGCCTTCGGGATAATGGACTCTACCTTCCCCCAGGGCCCATGAGAGACACAAGCCTCCCATCGGCAGGGTTCTACGTCCAGGGTTAGAAAATCCCTAGCCTCCTCCTGGACCTCCACACAGGTCCCTAACCTGCTTGCCAAACTTTCAGCCTCCTTGCTGCTCTCTGCAGCTCCAGCCTCAGCCTGCCCTGCCCACTGGCGGGCTTCTTGGCTCCTGTTACCTCTCAGCCGCCTCCTGCCCCATTCGAGCACATCGAGTGTGACCTCTGGACACTAATCCTGAAACAGGCTGCTGACATGAGTCCTGGTGGCTTTGGACAGGCCGTCTTCTCGGCATGTAACATCCTTCTTCACCTCTACCTGGCAAACCCTACACATCCTCCTGTGGTTCACATTTCACCTCCAAAAGGAAGCATTACAGGAACCTTCCAGAAACAGCTTGCCGTGCCCTCCCTTGGATCCCCAAACTGCCCTGCCCAGGTCTGTATCCCACACTGCACTTCTGACCCAGCTGGCTGGAGCCCTCCACAGCCCCAGAGCTGTTCATCCAGCCTATCTGCCGAGCACAACCAGGTTGAGAAACTGTCTGCAATGGCAGGGAGTTGAGAAACACTCTGCTCCCATGTTCTAGGAAAGGAGATGGCATTAAGACAGGTAGCCAGGTGCCATCTGTGCCCCAAAGGCCTGGCGGGCAGGCCGTGGGAACAGCAGTGCCACACTGGGTGCAGAGTCAGAGGTCTCCACACTGAGGAGTGGTGGGAACTCGGAGAGAGGGCAGTGGGACTGGCCGGGAGCATCATGGTACCGAGATGGTACCCAGCCAGACAGCTGTCCAAGGTCTGCAGAGGGCCCGGGAGCAGCTCTCCCACGTGCTCTTGCCCAGCGCTGGGCTGGCCCACAGCACCCTCCCCCTCCAGTGTGGCAGAAAGGAGACAGGCCCAGTTGGGGGTGTAGAGAGGGGGCTACCTTCCATCTGGAGGCGATAGAGCATGGAACAGGCGTCCACCACATCCAGCATCGCACCGCTGGCCCGCAGGCTGGGGAGGATCTGGAAGACAAGGGCCACCCAAGGCCAAGCTCAGCAGTGGACCTGTACAGAGCAAGCCCTCAGCAAACAGAGCCACCACCATCATCTCCCCACCCCAACTATCAGGACTGTCACCCTTGCCCTGGGCTCAGGCTGCAGCAAGCCCCGGAAAGGGCACCAGGGGGACTGCAGACAGACCCCACTGCCCTGCAGCTCCCACCCCAGACCCTGCTGGCAGACTTGCCTGGCCGGTTCATGCTTCCAGATTCAGTTTTGTTTGCGGGTTACGCAGGTCACACAGAGCTGTCACCCATCTTAACTATGATAGCTCAGTGCTGAGAGGACTACATCAAGGGAACTTTACTGTGTGTTTTTCTTACTTGGTGTTTACATCCCCCAAGTCACAAGCATTTTTGTGGTCCCAGGTTTTATCATTAAGTTCTCACTTGGGTGCTAGGAGCTGAGTCAGGCTTTTTTCCTCTCCAAAGCATACATAGGGGCTGGGCACAGTGGCTCACCCCTGTAACCCTAGCACTTTGGGAGGTGGAGGCAGAGGACTGCTTGAGATTAGGAGTTCAAGACCAGCCTGGGCATTAGCAAGACACCGTCTCTACAAATAATTATGATAGAAAATTAGCCAGGCATCGTGGCAGGCACCTTTAGTCCTAGCTACTTGGGAGGCTAAGACAAGAGGATCTCTGAACCCAGGAGTTGGACACTGCAGTGAGCTTTGATGACACCACTGCACTCCAGCCTGGGTGACAGAGTGAAATGCTGTCTCAAAAACAAAACAAAAGAATATGCAGGAGCTGGGGAAGGGAGACGGGGAGTTAGTGTTTAACAGACATGGGGACACTTAATTTTGTTATGTGTACTTTCATTATGTATATTTAATCAAAATAAGAAAAATTTCTTCTACAGAGAACTCAAATTAAACAAAAAAAAGAAAAAAAAATCCTATGGGTAGATCAATTACCTTGCCAAAAAGTGGCAATCTAAAAGGACGGGAGAGAAGTCTGCCACTGCAGAGGTGATCCCCTGAGATGTGTACACCTATCGGCACCTCAGGTGAAGAGAGTCACCGGGATGTCCCCGCTGAACGCCGGGCCACAGCAACGCTTACCCAACCCCAGGAGGTCAAACACAAGCAAGAAATAAGTGCTTGCTCCAGCTGTCTTTTCTGCCTGGGGTTGACCTGATAAACCTGAAGATCTATTCATGATTATAAGGCTGTCCATGAGAGAAGAACATAATTAAATTCAAGTGGAGTGGGATGGAGGGGTGTGGGAAGCTCCCTCTTCACGGGCACAATGTAGGGTACATGGCACACCTCCTGGGAGAAGTGTCAACTACAACTCGGAATTTACCTTACAAATGCAAACAACATACCCTAATCATATGCACCCTTATATTAATCTGAAATTTAAAAAAAAAAAAAAAAAAGGAATACAAGGCAAACTGCTGCAGAAAACAAACAGGCTCCACATGGACTTACATGGCTGTCATAAATGGTCAGCACGGCCTCGTATTCACCCTGGAAATAAAGTCCCCATGATTACCATCTGGAGAAGGCAAAATGTAATACAGAGAGATGAACTGAAAACGGTCCGGCCAAGCCCCCTGAGTACCCAGGACATGGGCGTCAGGATGGGGCAGGCAAACCCACTTCACCAGGCCACTGTGCTCCCAGCAGAAAGACAAGTGGAGGGCTGGTGATGCCCAGGGGACAGTCTCTGAGAAAGAGTCATTCTTCCTATTAGAAGAGTTAATGTGAGTATTGCTTATATTAACTGCTGTAAGTGTTTTAATGCATTTCCTTCTAGTTTTTTTGGGGGGGGGGTTGAGACAGAATCTCACTATGTCACTCTCAGTAGAATGCCGTGGCATCACAGCTCACAGCAACCTCAAACTCTTTGGCTTAAGTGATTCTCTTGCCTCAGCCTCCCAAGTAGCTGGGACTACAGGTGCCCGCCACGATGCCTGGCTATTTTTTTTTTTTTTTTTTTTTTGTAGTTGCTGTTGTTGTTTGGCAGGCCCGGGCTGGGTTTAAACCCGGCAGCCCTGGTGTATGTGGCTAGCGCTCCAGCAGCTGAGCTACAGATGCCGAGCCTTTTTTTCTACATATATTTTCTCTACTCTACATTCAGCCAGGTTCACTGCTTTCTTGTAGACATTGTAAAGCCACATTCTTATGTCATGGCAGGGTCCTATCTGAGGAACTGTCTCTCTCTGGACAATTATGGAGCTTCCAGTTCTTCTCTGCGGTAAAGAACACAGTAAGAAGCCGGGTGCAGTGACTCATACCTGTAATCGTAGCACTATAGGAGGCCAAGGATGGGGGAGGATCCCGTAAGCTCAGGAATTTGAGACCAGTCTGAGCAAGAGCAAGACCCTGTCTCTTAAAAATAAAGGCTAAGGCAAGAGAATCGCCTAAGCCCAGAAGTTGGAGGTTGCTGTGAGCTGTATGACACCACAGCACTCTACCAAGGTGTTGTGCAGGTGCCTGTAGTCCCAGCTACTTAGGAGGCTAAGGCAGTAGGATAGCTTGAGCCCAAGACTTTGAGGTTGCTGTCAACTATGGTGCCACAGCATACCCAGGGTGATAGAGTGAGATTCTGTCTCAAAAAATAAATAAATAAATGAAATAAGACCAAAAAAAGAACACTGCAAGAGACACGCCCATAAATGGAATCACTGGGTACAGGGCGTCCTGACCAGCTACTCTATGGAGCCTGCCAGAGGCTCTTGCGGCTTACACAGGTACAACAGTACAACGTGGCGGGGGTGGGGGCTTGGCTGTCTGCTCTGGCAGGAGAGAGGCACTCAGTCCAAAAGAGGCCCACAAAGCATGCACAATAGATGTGATTTCCAAGTCCTGACAATAAAAAACTGCCCAAGTGGGGTGGCGCCTGTGGCTCATCGAGCAGGGCGCTGGCCCCATATACCAAAGGTGGCGGGTTCAAACCCGGCTTCGGCCAAATTGCAAAACAGAAAAATAGCCAGGCGTTGTGGCAGGTACCTGTAGTCCCACCTACTCGGGAGGCTGAGGCAAGAGAATCGCCTAAGTCCAGGAGCTGGAGGTTGCTGTGAGCTGTGTGATGCCACAGCACTCTACTGAGGGCGATGAAGTGAGACTCAGTCTCTACAAAAAAAAAAAACTGCCCAAGTAGTTCAAGCCTGGAAGACCCTTTGAACATGCTGGCATGGTGTTGCGAGGGGTACCCTCTCACGTCCAGACACGAGACACTGCTCCGTGGGATGTGAGCAGAGAACTAGAGCTAGAAAAACAGCCCTTCCTCTGGACACCTTTACGGGGTAAGGTGGAGCAGCCAGATTGTCACCTTACCTTTTCAATCAGATATAACGCCCAGTGCCAATAATTATGGCAAGCGAGCATGTCAGAGTCCTGAGGAAGAACAAGAGAATTAAAGGAAAATCTGGCAGTCCCTGGGGAAAACGCACAAGTGTTATTTTGTAGTGACACAGAAGTCATCACCTGGCCTGTGCCGACAGCCCCACACTGTTTCATCTCCAATGGAGTGGCCTCTGCTATGTCTGAATTTACCCAGGAGGAAACTGAGGCAGAGGGAGGCAGATAACTTGCTCACCTAAGCTAGAGGGCAACAGTGCCAGGGCCAACACAGAGGGGGTTACTCAGCAACTCCAGCCTCATCTTCCTCCTGCATGAGTTGGGAAAGGGTAACTGAGCCACTCCACAGGACATCACGAGGCCCACGGAGCACCCAGCAGCTCAGGGCACTTGGACCAGCACCAGCAGGCACCGACAAAGCCCACGGAGTATGGGCAGCAGGGCTGGAATGGGAATGGTTTCATTGCCCACTCATTGTGAGGCAGCCTGTGCTCAGAGCTGGCTGCTGCTGGGATATTCCATGCTTGGGAAACTGGGGCCCCTGGGCCAGGTGCTGGTCTGGACAGGGACTAGAGTCTGGCTGAACTCCACACTCAGCAGCCAAATACCTGAGGCAGGGGCAGAGAAGGAAGATAGGGAGCCCTAGGCCATGTCGTCCACACCCAGGGCCGTCCAGCAGGGCCAGAGGCCGCCAGGTGGCACTCAGGACAGATGAAGACATCAGAGGACGACAGCTTGTTCTGAGATGAAGACAACCTCAGCCACCCACAATGGGCACTCATTTGGAGCCAAGGGCTTCATACTGTCGCAACAGGTGAGGAAACTGAGACTCTCAGTGATCAAGTTCTTGCCCCAGGGTAGAGCCATGCCTCAGGCACAGGTGTCTCAGGCCCCCACAGAATCAGAGTTCCAGGGAGGAGTGTGATGCCTGCCAGTGCCACATCCAGCCAGGCCTCCTGGCCCTGGTCCTACCTGGGTAAGCTCTTGCCTGTCAGCTAGAAAGCACAGCCACACCAGGACCCCCCAGCCCAGACCTAGTGTTCCCTCCAGCAAGAACTAACAGCGTCTGGCTGGGGGCTGAGGGCAGGGTGGCCCCTCTGCCTGGGGGTTGCTGGTGCCCTCAGGGCCTTTCCAGTCTCACACTGCTGTGCCTACGATCCTACGCTCTCAAACACCTGCTTCACCTAAGACCGCTCTTGGAGAGTGGTGATCTGCCTCCTTGTAAACTGTGTCTCTGAAAGGGAGTTGCCAGGAGGGGTGCCAGTGCTGTGGGCCCCTCAGCTCCTGGTGTCACCGTGGCTTGCACACTCACACAGCTGGGCATCTGCTGGTGGTGCCAGGCCTTGGGAGAGACTCGCCACCTCAGCCATCAATGCCCTGAGGAGCCCACCACAGCATAGAGAAGAGCAGGACAGCCACCCCACCTGGACAGGTCCCAGGCTGTGTGCCAGAGGCCAGCCCGGGAAGACAGGCCTGCACAGAGGAAGAGGGTGCCCACAGGCATATGGGAGGGACAGAAAGGTCCCAGGAGTGGGAAGAGTGAGGCCACAGTGTGGTCAGACCCCAGGAAAGGACCCAGATGGCCCCAGCACCCCTCCCCAACAGGGCCCTGACCGTGTGCCACTGCTGCAAGCTGTCATTGTGCCAGCATTCCCATGGTCCCCGTCCCAGCTGCCCGCGCCACACTGAGGCCACGCCATGGCTGCCTGCTGAGCCAGCAACAGAAGAGGCAGCTAGGGGCCACGCAGGCCTCCTCCTCACCAGGTCGGGTCTCTCCAGCAATTTTCCTGCCCCTTTCTTTCACAGCCAAATACCTCAGGCCAGACCAACCCTAGAATTGCCTGTAAGACTCTGGGAGGTTGGGGAGCTATGGCATGACCGAAAAGCCTCCAAGATGAACCCAAGTTCTCCAAGAGCCAAACCACACCTGGAAGTCTTGTCCACATGGACTCAGTGTAACTCAAGGTTACGCATGGACTTTTCCAGGGAGCTGACCTGTGGGCAAGAGACATACCTTCCAGTGGTTCTCCGAGCGCTGCATGAACTCCATCCCATCCTTGATCTCTGCCTTCATCTCATGGACATGGGCGATGGTGTGCACCGACCACGCATCCGTGGGGTTAACAGATAAGGCCTATGCAGAGTTGGGGTGGAGAGGGGCCAGAAGTTTAGTCAGACAGCCCAGGCCGGCCATGTCTATCTGAGGGGCAGGAGGGTCCTGAGCTGATGGAGGTGCAGCAAGTGTGGCGACAGGGCTCTAACCATGACCACCCTAATGACCAGGGCTGTTTCCCCAGTGCCCAGGGTACACCAGTTAGGGACACCAACCACAGGATGCTACCAAGAAGGGTCTCACTGCCCTCTTCACAGATGAGGAAACTGAGGCTCAGGGAGGCTAGGTGACACTTGCCCAGGGTCACACAGCTGGATGGCAACAGGGTCTTTCAAAGCCAGAGCTTGTCCTGCGGTGTACAGCTGAGTGACATGCAACGTGTCGTCCAACCTCTCTGGACCTTAGTTTCCCCTGGTGGTGGGGCCACTGCTGCCGCCTCTCTGTCAGAGAAGTGGTCACTGTCCACATGAACACAGTGGGCTGAGGCTGCCTCTTCTCCCCGCCACACAGGCCATGACTACACATGCGGCTTTACGGGCTCACAAACAGCTGGGTCTGACACCACGTCCCTTAATGACAGTAGCTACTCACTGACCCTTGAGTATGACTGACCCGTGGGATGACTCTCACACCCTAGCAGCTCCATTCTATTTATTAGTCCAGCTCATGTTTGCTGAGCGCCCATCAAGTGTCAGGCACTGAGCAGCACAATGAGGCTCACGAAGGTCCCCCCGGCTGGTCCAGGGCCCCACACACCAAATCACGGATTCCCCTCAGCCCTGCGGTCTCAGTCTCCCCACACCCTACACGGAGTTCAGCACCCCAAGGTCCTCGGCCCTGGCCTGGCACCTACTGGTGGTCCCTGCAGCCCTGCCCACTCCACACGGAGGCACGGAGGGAAAGAAGGCATGTCTGTGGGGAGCCCTGGGCACCCCCGGGCAGGGCCCCTGAGCACAGGACACTTGGCGACACTAAGAGGTGTAGTCTGAGTGGACTGGGCACTGGGGCTCTGAGAAGGGACCCTGCTCAGCGTGTTGCTTTCACAGCTGGCAGAAGCAGATGTGAAGGGCTGCAGCTGTCACATCTCTGAGGGGCTGACCAACTTCCTCCCCTTCCTGGAGGCTTCCCAGGCTTCCCTGGGAAGATCCAAACTGGTTTTCTATAGCTATTGGCCCCTGCCTGTCCTGCTCCAGCCCTGGCTCCTGACATCCTGGCCAACCTGCTATACCGTGAGCCTCAGCCCATAAAGCCACTTGGCATTCCAGGTCCCCAAGCTCTGTGGCAGGCCTTTGCCTGCTGTTGCCCAGCAGTGATCTGGGGTTAATCCTGCCCCTCACCAGCAGACACATGACCCACAAGTTGTCCTCCTGACACCACCATAGGCTGGTCTTCTTGCCCTTATCTGTGGGGTGCTGGTGTTGGGGTCAGAGAGTGGGTGGTGCAGGAGGGGGCATAGCAGGAGAAAAGAGCACAAAGTGGGCCTAAGGGACCACCAATGCTTCTTGCTCCTTACTAGGCATGAGCCTGTATGTCTGGCCTCACTCTGGGGCACCTGCCATGTGTGAGCTGTACCAACCATCCTGCCAGCCTTCAGATCCCAGCTGGATGCCCTCTAATAGGGGGCCCAGCAGCAGCTGACCTCTGGATGGCAGTACCTGTCATCTACGCCATGGAACCAAGACCACCAAGAGGCCCTGACTTCTGACTCACAAGGAGAGAGAAGGTCCCCCCAAGCCTTGACTCAGAGCTAACACAAAGAAGTACTCTCCCCTGAGGCTTACATCTGGGCTCCAATTCTGTAACCACAGACACACATGTCATACATATGAAGTTATAATGAATGCACACACAAAAGGTGCCAAAAAATGTATACACATTTTAACAAAGGAAAAAAAACTATTAAAATTGCAATACTCAATACATACCAATGATGCCTGTTATCTTTGCATATTGTGACCAGGGCCAGGGCCCTTGGTGGTCTTGGCTCCATGGCCTGGATGACAGGCACTGCCGTCCAGAGGTCAGAGCAGTGTTTAGGGTGTCTGTGGGCCCCATGGGCTTTCTCCTGGAGACGGGGAGCTGCAGGATGACTAAGGCAACTTCTGGGGCCAAGAGCCTTAGCTGGGATGCTGAGAGGCTGGGGTCGAGGACCCCATCGATCAAGTGGCAGGGTGACAATCTGGCTCTGCCATCTCTGAACTGTGTGGCCTTAGGAGAGCTCTTCTTTTGGCCTCTGAGTTCCTTATCCAGGCAACAAAGAGCCTAACGTCACATGGGCAGTGACATGTGGACACAAGCAAGCCCAGCGCAGGAGTATTATTTACCCCTGTGTGCATGACAGCCCCTCCCTGGGCCTCAGTGTCCTCTCCTGCAACAAGAGAAGGAGGGGAGAGACTCCCAGAGATGCTGACAGCTCATGCCCTGACAGACACAGCCGCCACTTGGGCCCAGCATGCGCACCAGGCATCATAAATGGCAGTCACTGCTCAAATCACCAAAGCGCAGGTGCTGTTAGAGAGACTAGCAGTGTGAAGTTCAAGGAGGAAGAACCACTGTGTATATGCGGGTATGTTTCCCTGCCAATGTCCCCAGCCCAGCAGAGCTGGGGGGAAGGCCAAAGCCACCACTCCAGGCAGCACAGAGGGCATGAGGTGACCTGAGCCTTACTGTCCTTGTCTGTAGATGCGGAATCATGAGGACCCAGGAGGCACAGGTGAGTGACAGACACGCGGTCAGCCCCATGCAGGAGGCAGCTGGCCATGCCAATGGGAGCTCTCCCCAGCGTCTCTGAGGAAATGAGGCCCAGGAAGCGGTGGCCTCACCAGGGTCCCTGAAGGGTCAGGTGCCTTGGGAAACGCCCACTTACCTCTTTGGCGAGTTTTTCTGCCTGATCATAGAAGTTGGTTTCCATCAATCCAAAAGAGTAGATGCCTTTCACGTAGCTAAAATCAGAGAAAAATACCTCAGAATATAAAGAGATGAACTGTGTCCCGCCAAGAGACATACTTAAGTCCCAATTCTCAGCAGCTGCAAATGTGACCTTTTTTTGCTTTTTTGGGTTTTTTTTTCTTGAGACAGAGTCTCACTCTGTTGCCCTGGGTAGAGTGCCATGGCATTACAGCTCACAGCAACCTCAAACTTCTGGTTTAAGCAATCCTCCTGCCTCAGCCTCCCCAGTAGCTGGGACTACAGGCACCTGCCATGAAGCCAGCTAGTTTTTCTATTTTGAGTGGAGATGGGGTCTCACTCTTGCTCCAGCTGGTCTTGAACTCCTGAGCTCCGGCGATCCAGAGTGCTGGGATTTCAGGTGTGAGCCACCACACCTGGTCAGTGTGACCTTTCTTAGAAATAGGGTCTTCACAGATGTAATCAAGCTGAGACAAGTTCACACTGGATTAGGGTGGGCCCTAATCCAACAACAATGTCCTTGTGAGAGGCCACATGAAGATGTGGACACAGAGGTGGGGGAAGACAGCGGTTGGAGAGGCCACAGCATGAAGGAACACCGGCCACACCAGATACTGAGCAGGGCAGCGGAGGGAGCCAGCCCGGCTGATTCCCTGAACCAAAGTTCTGGCTTCTAGAACTTTAAGTGATGCATGTCTGCTACTCAAAGCCACTCAGTCTGTGGCACTTTGTCACAGCAGCTGCAGGAGATGGATACACACTCTCTAACCCTGTGACAGCATCTCAAAGCTTCCAATTTGTGAGGGGCAAAGTGAACTACGCCATCCACACAATAGTTTTCAAACCCAGCGCTGATAGCAGGCCCACTCAAGTAGTGTCCCACCTCCTAAGAATCAACACAGCGTCTTTGCTGAGGATGACAAGGGTCGTCTCCCTCCTGTCTGCCTGGTGACACCCACCAGAGGCATGGTCTAGGACCAGCTCTCTGGAAGCCTTCGTGACCTGAGGGCTGGCAGTGGCTCCTCCCTTGCTCCCACAGCACTGAGCACGGCCCTCTGCCCAGCCTGGAGGGCTCAGTGGATGACCAGACCCCTCCCCAGGCCCAGAGCTCCTGCAGGCCAGCCCTGTCCATCCAACTCAATCTCACCCCAGGACTAGCCCAGGATGGGCTATGTAAATGCATCTTCCATGCTCAGCTATAACCACTGGCACCTAAGTATCCCTGCTGGACACAAGTGAAAGAGGTGTTCTTTCTTGTGGTGTTTTGGGGTTAAAGTAAAAACAAGATAGAACAAGGTGTTTCTTTCTTTCTTTCTTTCTTTTTTTTTGAGACTCACTTTGTCACCCTGGTAGAGTGCCAGTGGTGTTATAGCTCACAGCAACCTCCAACTCCTGAGCTCAAGCGATCCACCTGCCTTGGCCTCCCAGAGTGCTAGGATTCCAGGTGTGAGCCCCTGTGCTCAACAAGAACACAGCATTTCTATTTGAGATTCAGATATTATCTTTATTACTGTTATTCATTGAAGCAGTGTTCTAGAGCAGTGGCTTCCAGAGTTATCCTTTTAAAAAAGCGTTTATTAAGTGCTTACTGGGGTCCTTTAACCCTCAACATTTATTGAATGCTTACTGTGTGTAAGGTACTATTAGGCTCCTGTGATAGTTAATTTTATGCATCAATTTAGCTGGGCCATCATACCCTGTTCATTGGTCAAATACCAGTCTAGGTGTTGCTGAGGACGTAACTTTTTAGGGCAATTTACATTTAAATCAGTAGACTTTGAGTAAAAAGCAGATGACCTCCATGTGTGGGTGGGCCTCATCTAATCATGTGAAAGCTTTAAGAGAAAAGACTGACATCCCCTGAAGAAGGACTTCTGCCTGTACCACTGACTGCTGCAGATATTCCCAGCCTGTCACCCTGCCCTCCAGACTTTGAACTTGCCAACCCCAACAATCACATGAACAATTCCTTAAAATAAATCTCTCCATCTCTCTCTCTCAGAGAGTCACACACACCACTGCCTGTTTCTGAGAAAGCTCTAACTACTGCAGCTCTGCAATCTAGAAGACATCTGAACCTCACAACTAGTCTGTGATTAAGACACAGTGGAGTCCATCACACGGGGTGGTCACTGGGGCTGTGCAGAGACATTTAGGCTTCCCTCACTTCCCAAGCACAGGGTAGAACTGCACTTCCTGGTCTCCTGGTGGGAGTCGGGTCACGTGGTCAGTTCCGGCCAAAGCGCTGGGAGTGGCAGGATGTCCCTTTCACTCTGAGCCCCTCAGTAGAGCTCACTTTTCTCTCTGAGCCACAGGTGTCTCCAGAGGGCTGTCGCTTCATCAGCCAGGATCCTGGGGGTGGATCCTTCAGCCCTCTGAAGATGGACTAATAGGCCCTCACTGTAATAGATTTGGAGATCTAGGGAATGTCTGTTACTGCCACAATCCCACCCCGACCAACACTTAATGGTGTTATGTCATCCACAGGTGGATGAAGACAAAATGAGGAGAATGAAGCCTTTCAACTTTAAGGAACCAGGAGAACAGCAACAGTTCTTTTGGTCTGTTGCCAAAAGAACTGCCATACTTTTAGGGGAGAAGAGAGAGATTAAGAAATATAAATTATGTGGCTCGGTGCCTGTGGCTCAAGTGGCTAAGGCGCCAGCCACGTACACCTGAGCTGGCGGGTTCGAATCCAGCCTGGGCCCACCAAGCAACAATGACGCTGCAACCAAAAAATGGCCGGGCGTTGTGGCGGGTGCCTGTAGTCCCAGCTACTTGGGAGGAGGAGGCAGGAGACTCGTTTAAGCCCAGGAGTTGGAGGTTGCTGTGGGCTGTGATGTCACAGCACTCTATCCAGGGTGACAGCTTGAGGCTCTGTCTCAAAAAAAAGAAAGAAAAAAATAGAAATTATGTGATTTCCAACTGGCACATACCTGCTAAGGGGGATGTCAGGTGTCCAGAAGGGGTAAATTCGAGCAACAGAATCTCGCATCTGTTCCTGGTAGCCCAAATAAAAGTAGGTATCATGGGAAAATTTCAGGGCCAACATGTCTGTTGGGTAGTCCCGGAGAATCTGCTCCCATAGTTCACAGGCTTTCGAGAAGTTCCTGGAAGCCAGGAGAGATTTGTCAGCAACACTGAATACACGTCCACCCCTGTAAAAGGCGTCATTTCTCCCTCATGTCATAGTTTACACTGAACTGGTTTAAATAAGAAAATCAGTGTCTACGTTAGGTTATAACTCAGAAAATTGAAAAAACAGTGGGAAATGTGAGTCTGTAGTCCAGGTTTTAAAATACTGGTTTAACAATTCCACTGGAGTCTGTGAGCCAGCAGCAGGAAGTCTCCGGGTGGAGTTCCACACCTGGGCTGACTTCCCAGGAAGACCCGGGCAGGACTTTGCCAGTTCAGGGTTTGGAACCTCAGGTGACCTGGCTGTGTGGGGCATCTCACCTGCCTGAGTAGGCACAAGGGCTGTCCTGGACCCACAGCAGGGGCAGTCTGAGGCAGTGTGAGGCAAGAGGCAGGTAAGGGAATGTTCCATTCTATCTTCTGGCTACTTCTGTAATGTGGCCCTATTATTCTCATAATGAAATAATATGCAATTTATTGAACGAAACAAAATAAGTTCCTTTGAACACCAGGCTAGGGACTCTAACCAACTACTTCCTCATACAGCATTCAACTGCAATTTCCAATTGGATCAACTCATCAGGTAGGGCCAGAACCACTCCTGGGCCACCCCCTCCTCCAGGCCACTGGGAAAGGGGGACCCTCACACTGCCAAGCACAGCCTCAGAGGGCCCGCCCCTAGCCCGGGAGGCCTCACCCCTTGGCAAACGTCTCTACTGCAGACACGTGTAGCTGCTCTCGCCGTGTTAGTGGCTGGGTTGTTGAAATCTTCACCATGGTCTTCACATCCAGGTCCAGCTCTTTGTCCAGCCTCACAGAGCTTCCGGTGCCAATCAGCATGAGGCCGTTAGAGAGGACGTGACCCATCGCTGGCAAAAGGTTGGAAAACAACAGATGGTTCAGACAGAGGGAATAGCATGACGCAGTGAGGGGCTGTCTGCAGCTCATCAGTTAGTCTGTCACCACAACCAGCACATAGCCTCTGGAGGGGCATTCAAGGGCTGCTGCTCAGGGAGCTGTCTGCGGCGGCCCCAAAGCACAAAGCCACGATCCTGTCTGGGCTGCTCTTGCATGTGGAGAGCTGGGGAGGGGATGTGTGTATGGCCCTTGAAGCAGCCTTGCTGGACAGTATACAGACCCCAAGGTCCTACCAGGGCTTCCTACTCCTGAACTGGACAGAGACAGGTGTCTTTAGGTGTTTAAAACTCATTCACAGCCCAGGCCTACGACCTAATCATAGTGGTAAGACCACCTACATGGGTCCTGCCTCTGACTTGGGGCTTGAGGTCAGTCAGAGTGCCTGAGCCAGCCCTGGCCACTGCGGCCCCTCAGCTGGGCTCAGCTTGCCTGGTTCTTCCCAGTCCCTGCCCCGTCCTGTCCTTGCCAAAGTAGCTTGAGCTCCCACCTTCAGTACGGCTGCAGCAGGGAGGGAAGGGGAGACCCTGCGGCCCTGATGAAAGGACTGTCCTCCTGTTAGTCCTTCTCTGAGACCTGGAACCTTGACCCATACTGAGGCCACCCACCCACCCTGAGCTCCAGAATGCACTGTGCTGACCTCTCCATGCCTGCCACATGCAGAGCTTGCCCAGATGCCACACCGTTCATCAGTCCTCATCCCAGCCCAGCCACTCACCTGTCCTCTGATCAAGGCTGTGGCAGCCATCTCTTGTGACCCTGGGGTCTGGGCTTTGGATTTATACAGGCTTATCTAATCTCAGTCCCTCAACTGCCAGCAAGGTGGCTTTGGGAATGTGTTTTATTGTCCCTGAACTACAGTTTCCTCATCTGAAAAATGGAATCATTATCTTCCTTGCAGAACTGATAGCAATTACAGAAAAAAATGAAAAATGCCTTCGATTAGAACCTGGCATCTTTATGGGAGCACTATTCCAAACCTGATGGCACTGTCCTCTTCCCTCCCTCCATACAAATGCCAGCCTGGTCACTGCCATCCCACTATCCTTCCCCAACCCAACTGAGTCCCTACGTTCAGGGGACGAGACAGGCTGGAACCATGACACTGGGCTCCTCCCTCAGGGAAAATGTTACTCACCAAAGGTCGGATCCGCAGCTTTCAGCTTTGCCAGGCAGCCCTCAATTCCCCCGAGACTCTTGTCATTGGTCCATTTTACATACTGAAATATAAAAGGCAAAACAAAATTGTCCCTATGGAGTCCTTGGCTCATATTAATGAAGGCTGTATCTAAATCCAGCTTTTTTTTTTTTCTTTCTAGAACATCGTTTTCTGGACTCCAACCTGAAGGAAGCACAGTTGGGTTCATCTCATATAAAGGGATTAAACACATAGAACTCGAGGCCCACTTTGTAGGGCTGGAGATGTTACCATTTCCAAAAAATGAAACATCAAAAGGACGGCTCTTCCTGGCAAGTGACCTGCCACCTGCCAGCTTCTTCAGCCCTAAGACGGACCGTGAAGTTGACCACCACAATAGGAACAATTCTGCTTCTTACTCATGCCTTTTAAAAATAACCGCATCAGGTTCGGCGCCTATGGCTCAACGGGCTAAGGCACCAGCCACGTACACCTGAGCTGGCAGGTTCGAATCCAGCCAGGGCCTGCCAAACAACAATGACGGCTGCAAACAAAAAATGGCCAGGCGTTGTGGTGGCTGCAACCAAAAAATGGCCGGGCGTTGTGGCGGCTGCAACCAAAAAATGTCCGGGCGTTGTGGCGGGCGCCTGTGGTCCCAGCTACTTGGGAGGTGGAGGCAGGAGACTCGCTTGAGCCCAGGAATTGGAGGTTGCTGTGAGTTGGGATGCCACAGCACTCTATCCAGGGTGACAGCTTGAGGCTCTGTCTCAAAAAAAAAATAAAAAATAAAAAAAAATAACCGCATCGAAATTCATAGTAGTGGGCAGCGCCTGTGGCTCATTGAGTACGGCGCCGGCCCGATATACCGAAGGTGGCGGGTTCAAACCCGGCCTCACGTGAATAGCTGGGCCTTGTGGTAGGCGCCTATAGTCCCAGCTACTGGGGAGGCTGAGAATCGCGGAGGTTGCTGTGAGCTGTGTGATACCACGGCACTCTACCGAGGGCGATAAAGTGAGACTCTGTCTCTACAAAAAAAACCAAACAAACAAAAAAAATTTCATAGTAGAGAGAAAAGGGAACAAAAACTGGACAGAAACACTTTAAGTTTTTCTCATCATCATTTTTGACAATTTGATATATTGGTTTCTAGTTCTTTTTAAAAATACCTCCTTTTAGTCTCGGTACCTGTAGCTCAGTGGCTAGGTCAGCAGCCACATACACTGGAGCTGGCGGGTTCGAATCCAGCCTAGGTCTGCCAAACAACGACAACTACAACCAAAAAATAGCCGGGTATTGGGTGGCACCTGCCGCCCACAGGAGTAGGGCACCGGCCCCCTATACCGGAGGCGGCGGGTTCAAACCCAGCCCCAGCCAAAAAAAACTGCAAAAAAAAAAAAAAAAAAATAGCCAGGCATCGTGGCGGGTGCCTGTAGTCCCAGCTACTTGGGAGGCTAAGGCAAGAGAATCACTTAAGCCCCAAAGTTTGAGGTTGCTGTAAGCTATGACGCCACAGTACTCTACCCAGGGTGACAACTTGAGACTCTGCCTCCCTCCCGCAAAAAACCCACAAAACCTCCTTTTAAAAAATCCTAACACTATAATAATGCATTGGATTTTAAAATGTGTATTTTTCAAGGCAGTGCCTGTGGTTCAGTGGGTAGGGCGCTGGCCCCATATACCAAGGATGGAGGGTTCGAACCCGGCCCCAGCCAAACTGCAACAAAAAATAGCCGGGCATTGTGGCGGGCGCCTGTAGTCTCAGCTACTCAGGAGGCTGAGGCCAAAGAATTACCTAATCCCAGGAATTGGAGGTTGCTGTGAGCTGTGATGCCACAGCACTCTACCGAGGGCGATAAAATGAGACTTTGTCTCTAAAACAAAAATAAAAAAATAAAATAAAATGTGTACTTTCAGTTGTCTAACCTACATGCATTTTAACAAGAATCAGGGGAGCTGGCACAGAAATTCACAAAGAACCCAAGTTCAAATGCAGCATGTGTGCACAGGATAGAAAACCTACAGGCTGGGAGGATGAGACCCACTGAATTAGGGAACTCAGCCTGTAACAAATGGAGAACTCTACAGAGGCCAGTGAGGTCCAGGGGGGCCAGTGGGCTAACATTAAACACAACAGACGAAGAGCTCAAGTGCACACCATGGAGTCCCTGGCAAGAGAGAATGGGAACAGAAGCACTGGTGGCTCAGGAACCAGTTCCCACACAACCGTGAGTGTCCCCAATGCTCGGCAGTGATGAGGGAACGAAGAAAACGAAGACAATAGAAATAGAGTAGAATTTATAGAGTGGGCTGGGGAGCTGACAGCGTTTATTGGAGAGACAGCAACAGCCCCCAACTCCAGATGCACTCAGTTTTTATTACTTCTTTTGATCAGCAAATGGGTGTTTGCAACAACAATATACATCATCCTTGCAGTTTCTCATGCCCTAATTCTCCATTACCTGCCCAATTACTCGTTAGCTATTTTCACTACTTTACTTCTTTAAAAGATTTATCAATCACTAACAGGATTACAAAAAAAAGAAAAAGGGAACATGGACTTTGGAGTTAACTGCTGCCCAGTTAATCCTCTATGTTCCTGTGGGGCGGATTAGTTGACGCCCTACTCCAGGGAGAAAAAAGCTGAATCCTCTTATCTCACACCCACAAGAACTAGTTTTTCTCAATGAGTCAGCTGTACGTGCTGTCCTAGTTAATCTTAAAATGGCTTCCCAAGCCCTTGCAAGGGCCAGGCCCTTGTGGATCTTTTTCCTAGGGCCCCTTCTGGCTTCAGCCAGGCCCTCGCGGACCTTTTTCCTGAAGTCCTTTGGTGTTCATGCTAAGCTGTCTCGTGAAGCCCCCAGTATAGTTATGTTCTTTGTGGAAGTTCATGTCCTCACCCATTGTCTTGCATACCTGACCCTGATCACAAAACCTTCTACAGTCATTGCATTATTATAACAATCTAACTCTACTCCCATAATCCTAACTTCCCTAATGTTCACCTACAAATATCACGTCTTCCTGTTCACCTTGTTGCTTCTAGGATCTTCCTTGGTCCTCACCAACCTTCCTTGGTTACACGGATGGAGTCCATATGTAGCAGTCTCACTGCTCCTGATAAAGCCCAGCTTTAGTTTTCCATTAGTGTATCTAGAACTTGGTGTATCCTGATTCTCTAACTCACTAGCAAACCTTAAACTCAAGTTGGTTCAACTGCCTGGGCCTCAGTTTCCCCACCAAACAAACTAGTTGGACATTACTTCTGAGAGCCCTAGTAGTTCTAAACTATATATGCCTTCATTGATGCAGAAATGACTGACGATATGCCAGAGGTCTTGGACAGCCCTGGGTGAGAGTGGCATGTTCACAGATTAGCCCAGGACAAGATCCCATGCCCTAAGATAGAGAACCCCACATCAAACCCTCATCAGGCCATACATGAACACCCGTGGAGGCTCAGCACAAAACCACCCCCCTCAATGGGCCCCCAGCTCTCTCCCCACCACTCAGGAACCTGGGGAAGGAGGGCAAGTCAGAGACCCTCTTGGCCGGCCACACTGTGGCCAAAAGAGGTGATTTCACATATTCCCATGTCCTCAGTACAAAGCATATAATTTTACTGCCATCTCTTGCTAAAGTCACAGTGCAATTTAAAAAGCATTTACCAATTTAAAAACTCTCCCAACATGAAGGCTATGTTAACCAGTTTGGTGAAAATATTTTAAATTGTATATAAAACCAGCACATTGTACCCCATGATTGCATTAATGTACACAGCTATGTTTATTTATTTATTTATTTTTGAGACAGAGCCTCAAGCTGTCACCCTGGATAGAGGGCCGTGGCATCACAGCTCACAGCAACCACCAATTCCTGGGCTCAAGCGAGTCTCCTGCCTCCGCCTCCCAAGTAGCTGGGACTACAGGCGCCCGCCACAATGCCCAGCTATTTTTTGGTTGCAGCCGTCATTGTTCTTTGGCTGGCCCAGGCTAGATTTGAACCTGCCAGCTCAGGTGTATGTTGCTGGCGCTTTAGCCACTTGAGCCACAGGCGCTGAGCCCACAGCTATGGTTTAATAAAAAAAAAAAAAAAAAAGATGTGCGGCTTTTAAGAGGTGATTATGTCATAAGGGTTCCTCTCCTCCTGAATGGGATGAAGGCCCTTGTGAAAGAGGCTTCATGCAGCATTTGGTCTGCTGGCCCTTTTGCCTTCTCCCATGTGAGGACACATTTCTCCCTTTCAGAGGATGCAAGAACAATTCACCATCTTGGAATCAGAGAGCAGCCTTCACCAGACAACTGAACTTCCTAGCATCTTGTTCTCAGACTTTCTAGTGTCTAGAACTATGAGAAAATAAATTTCTTTGCTTATAAATTAAAAAAACAAAAAACCCTCCACATAGACCTTCCCAGGAGGGCCGCCTCTCATCTCAGCAGGCATACCTGGGTCAGGGTGGCATCAAACAGCTTGCAGGCCTCGTTACTCGGGGTAGAGAGTGGGAGCCCAGCATCCTTCCATGCCTGCAACACAACCAGAAGGCAATACAGGGTCTTATCCAGACTCACACACATGAGCTCCAGCCCCCCAGCACACTCCTGGATTGTTTCGCATTTAGCAACAATTTATTTAAACACAGGCTTCTGTAGGATGTGGCCTTGTGGGGCACTCTCCAACTTCACCATGGGGCAGAGAGAAAGCTGAGCTCAGATCCCTATCCAAATCCCTGGAGCCTCCAAACAGCTGTGTACCCCCAGCAAGATCTCCACACCCTTGGCCCCTCTGCAGAACAGGCCCTGAAGGACTGAATGAGATGACTGTGTACATGGGAGTTCCTGAGCAGATGAGGGAGCTCCCGCAGGCAAGACAGAAGAGACGACGGTCTTTCCATTTGGCTGGCAAGGTGCACACTCCCTGCCAACCACCAGAACAGTCCAGGGGGCATTCTGACCTCCAAGTACCGCCATGTCAGATTTGTTCACTGTGACTGCTGCCCTTGGCCTCCTGCCACCGGACTCCTGTGGGCAGAGGAAATGTCCTCCATTCCTAGCCGGCACAGTGGGCCACCTTCTGAGGTTTGGTATTGGGTAGCTGTGGACAAGCCGCCTGGCCCCTCTGACCTCCGTCTTCCACATCTGCAAAACGGGCTCAGACTCTATGTCTTGGGTGGGTTCCAAGGAGACCTTCACTTTAACCCTGCAGACCACGCCAAGTCCAGTGTGCTAAGTTTTTAGGAGGTCCTGGGGGCTCCCTGGAACCTAAACGGGCACCGCTTGTTTCCTTTTGGTGAGGACCCCACAAGAGAGTCCTCCGTCCCCTTCTATATGCTGCCCGGAAGTGCCTGTGCGCCCAGGGCTGACACCCGCGCCCGGCTCTCCAGCCAGGTCCGCCGCAGTCCGCCGGGCCGCTGCCTGCCGGCGACCCCCGGGTGACCCCTGCGGTTGCCCGCAGGCCCACCAGGCCGGGAGCGCCCTCGGCTTACCTGGCAGTCGCGCAGCTGCGCGTGGGCGGCCATGGCGGGTGGGGTCGAGGTCCAGATGGCCAGGCCTCCCGGCGCGGCCACCGCCTTCCGGGGTGGAGCACGGAGGGGGCGGGGCAGGGGGCGGCGCTCTCCCTCTGGCTCACTGGTGGGTTTCTGATGGACCTGCCCCCACTAGGTCCCACGAGGGGTGTCCACTGCCTCCCCTGTCCCTGGCTGCGGGGACCTGGCCTGGGCTCGAAGGGGCCATGTGGTGCGAGCCTGTGTGTTCGCGCCTGCTTCCCCATCACAGCGGGAGCCTGGGGCGGGAAGGCCAGGGCGCCGGCCTCGGGATGCGCGTCCGGTGGTCCAGCCCGGTCCTGCCTCCCTCCCTGTCTGGGACCCAACTCTGGCTGCAGAGTCCCCTTGGGGGCAGGAGAGCCCTGGGACTGCGGTTATTTTAAAGTTCTATGTAGTCCGCGCGTGCACACCACACATCCGAATGTCATTTGGGGCCACCACTGTCCTGGGCCTCGTTTCCCTTCCTCCCTTCTCAAAACAGAGCAGATACAGATTCCCTGCCCTGCAGCGTCAGACCGCACCCAACTCGCCCACCAGCCAGGAACCTGCCCTGCCCTGTCCTGCAGCGTCAGATCGCACCCAACTCGCCCACCAGCCAGGAACCTGCTCCACCGAGTGGGCCCTCACCTGGTTTAATCTACCCCTGCCACAGTGCATGAGCCACCTGAACAGTGCAAGTGCAGGGGCGGATTTTATTTAAAATGGTAATATTTTGTGCATCACGGGCTTTTGGTATTAATTTTTATTTTCAAAAGTATTGCATTAATACATTACTTGTTTTATATGAGAGCTGAAACTCATAAGAAAACACGACGTGGCGGGGAGAGGGCTCAGTGCCTGTAGCTCAAGCGGCTAAGGTACCAGCCACATACACCAGAGCTGGCGGGTTTGAATCCAGCCCTGGCCAGCCAAACAATAATGACAACTACAACCAAAAAATAGCAGGCGTTGTGGCAAGCGCCTGTAGTCCCAGCCACTTGGGAGGCTGAGGCAAGAGAATCACTTAAGCCCAGGAGTTGGAGGTTGCTGTGAGTTGTGACACCACGGCACTCTACCCAGGGCGACAGCTTAAGGCTCTGTCTCAAAAAAAAAAAAAAAAGAAGAAAGAAAGAAAAGAAAACACAGGGGGTAAATCTTCCTGATCTCAGATTTGGCAGTGGATTCTCAGATATAACACCAAAAGGACAAACAATAAAAACAACATAGATAAATTGGACTTTATCAAAATTAAAAGCTTTTCTACATTAAAGGATGCTAACAGGAAAAAGTGAAAAGACAAACTCCAGAACTGGAGTAAATATTTGCAAATTGTGTATTGGATTAGAGTCTAGTATCCAGAATATATAAAGAATTTTAGAACGGGGAGAATTTTAGGCCAGGCATGGTGGCTCACCTTCAGCAACCCAGCAAGACCCTGTCTCTACAAAAAACAAACATATAACTCAAAAGCCCAATTTAAAAATGAGCAAAAGGGGCACCCATAGCTAAGTGGTTAGGGTGCTGGCCACATGCTCCAGGGCTGGTGGGTTTGAACCCGGTCCAGGGCCTGCTAAATAAACAAACAAACAAAAATAGCCGGGCATTGTGGCGGGCACCTGTAGTCCCAGCTACTCTGGAGGCTGAGGCAAGAGAATAGCTTGAGCTCAAGATTTTGAGGTTGCTGTGAGCTGTGACGCCACAGTACTCAACTGAGGGTGACATTGCGAGACTCTGTCTCAATAAAAAAAAAAATAAATAAAAATGAGCGAAATATTCTAATTGACATTTCTCTAAAGAAGACATATGCTTAGCATGATGCTGTGAAGGTTCATTTGTACTGTTGCTAAGTGAAAAAAGCCAGACATTAATGTGAGATCAATCCGCACAGGAGAAAGTAGGCAGGTGGAGGTTGGGGGAGCTGGAAATGGAAGTGAGCGTGGATGGGCACTGGGCTTCCTTTCAGGGTAATGAAAATGTTTTGGAACTAGGTGGGGGAGCAGTGGCTCACGCCTGTAATCCTAGCACTCTGGGAGACCCAGGCAGATGGATTGCTTGAGCTCAGGAGTTCCAGACCAGTCTGAGCAAGAGCAAGACCCTGTCTCTAGAAATAGCTGGGCATTGTGGTGGGAGCCTATAGTCCCAGCTACTAGGGAGACTAAGGCAGGAGAATCACTTAAGCCCAGGAGTTTGAGGTTGCTTTGAGCTATGACGCTACAGCACTCTACCAAGGGCGACACAGTGAGACTGTCTCAAAAAAAAGGTTACTTTTATGTTAACTTTATCCCAATCAAGAAATCTGTCTTTATAAGTTTTTGGTGCCTCTCACCTTTAAATTTTGCACCTGAGGTAAATGCCTGCTTGCCTCCTACCCAGTGTAAACTGGGGCCTCGGTAGAAGAATTTGGCAACATTCGCCTGGGAAAAGTGAAGATGCCCAGACCCCAAGTTTCCAACATTCCACTCCTGCGTGACCAGGAGGCTCCAAAAGGTCAAAAACAAAACTGTGTGTGGCCAAGAAGCCTCTCAAGAACCCAGGGTGGGGCCAGGTCACCCTTCCTAGCGCCTTTTCCAGGGTGCAAAAAAGATGGCAGGGTGAAGGCTGGAGGGAAAATGCCTTTGGAGACCATCGTAGGTGGCAGGAATAACGTGGCATTTTCCCTCCCTTTTCCTCACCCCTGCTTAGTGGCAAGGCTTTCCGAAGGCCCCCGACCTATGTCCCTGGGGGCCTGGGGCCAGAAGCTGGTGTCAGCTGGCGGCAGCAGCTCTGAGAGAGAAGCAGGGGCTATGTGTGGGTGGGGAGTTGGGAGCATACTGTGGCCAGTCAGGCTGCCTTTCCTCTGGGTGAGGTGTGGCCTTACTGGAGGGGAAGGGAGAACCAGGGAGGCAGGGAGCAGGCTTTTCCCCCAAACCTGTATGGAGTGCACTGAAAACCTACAAACCCTTGTCCACAGAGTCCCTGCCTAAGGGAGGGCCAGAGATGGCAGCCCTGCAGTAAAAACGTCGGAGGCGACGCTGAAGAGCCTCATGCCCTCCAGGACGGTCAGCCTAGCAGACAAGTGCAGCCAGACGCTACCCAGCAGCGACACTACGCTCATTCGGCAATCCCCACTGCCCAGCCGTGGGCACGCCTCCCTGAAGCCTCGCTAGCCCCCACCGCCCGTGTCGCAGCTGCTCCCTGGACTTCGCTGTCGCTGAGCCCCTCTGCCCCGTGACCCCCGATGCCCGATACCCCGCTGTCCCCGTGAGCCCCGGCATTCCGGCTGCCCTCGCGACCCCGCGGCAGTTGGGCCCGCCCAGCTCCTCCGGCGGGCGCCATGCGGCCTGGGTCCGCGCTCCTGCTCCTCCTGGGCCTGAGCCGGGGCCTCCTCCCGCCACCCCCGGCCGCCGTCCCCCGACCGCCGGCCTCGCCGTCCGGCGGCCTCTTGGGCAGCGCTCCGGGCTCCGGGGAGCGCGGCGACCGCACCGGCCTCATCCTGCGGCCCCGCGCGGCCCAGGCCGGCGGCGTCCTGTGGAGCGGCAGCCGCGACCTCTGCTTCCCCCGCGACGGCAGGCGGCGCGTGTCCCCGCGGCCCCCGGGCCGGTACTGCCTGGGCGTGCGCGTCCTGCTCCGCGGCCAGCCGGGCCCCGCAGCGCCCACGCGTGTGGACCTGCGCGTCTGGGCGCCCCGCGGCCGCCTCTCGCTGGCCTGGTCCGCCCGCCTGCCACAGCCGCTCGGGGCGCTGGCCTGGGCCTTCCAGCTCCGGCTGCTTGGGCCTGGGGCAGCCAGGCCGGCCCGCCGCGCGTCCTCCACCGCGCGCCTCTCTCGGCGCTCCGTCCCGCTCGCCGACCCGCGCCCCCACACTGGCTTCGTGGCCCAGACCAAGTGTCCCACAGACGGACCCACGCCCATCGTCCTGGGAGCTGTCGACTCGCCCAAAGACACAGCCGTGGCGTCTTCCGTGTCCTGTCAGCTGCAACGCTGTACTATCCAGAAGGTGAAGATCAACACGAACGACGACGGGTCGCCAGTGACCCTGGGGTGGAAGGAATCGGCCACCCTCAACGTCACCATTCGCCATGACTGCGTGTTCTTCCTGTCCATGCAACAGTACTGGCAGTTCTATTCCGTGCCTTCCATACATGATGTGCCCAACTGGACTCAACCCCTGTATCTGCCACAACTCCAGATAATGAGGAATCCGTTATTTATACACATCCCCAAATCTTCTTTACCTTTGGGGGTGTATGTGGTTAATTTCACGTTGATCATCACCACAAGGAATCGAAAAATGCCTGTCCTAGAAGACTCAGATGCCATCTACCTCAGCGTTGTCAGACGTCCCCTGAGGGCCATTATTCTCGGAAATGCCAAGGAAACCGTGAGCTTCACAGATCAGCTGGTTCTGGACGGATCAACATCCTCTGACCCAGAGGCCGACGACCCACAAGAGGGACTCCGGTTTTTCTGGCACTGTACCACAAATCCACAAAACTACCGCGAAGACCAAATAGCAGTAATGAGCAAGGAAGTCTGTCTCCCAGAGCAGGCTAATCTCAAGTGGCTAGGGACCTCTGGCCCTGTGTTAACACTTTTGCCAGAAACACTTAAAGGTGGCCACATGTATTTTTTCAGATTGGTGGTACAGAAAGGTCACAAAACAGCATTTTCTGATAAAATAGTACAAGTGCTCCAAGGACCTCCAGCTGTCGCGCAAATTTCATGCATTGAGAATTGTGATAGAAATTTAATTTCATCAGATAGATTTTCTTTGTTTTTAAATTGCACAAATTGTGCACATCGTGATTCCTACAAATGGTCCATTTTGTCTTCTTCGGGCAGTGAAATGCTATTTGATTGGACGGCACAAACGGTGACAGGAAGGAATAGCGCTTATCTGTCTGTAAAAGCTTTCGCTTTTAGTCATTTTTCGGAAGCTGAGTTTTCGGTTTCTCTCCATATAGCGAGTTGGAGTGGAGCTAGCTCCGTCTTCAGGCATGTCTTCATTATTAACCATGGCCCACAAATTGGAGAATGCGAGATTAATCCAACAAAAGGAGTTGCACTGTTTACTAAATTTGTTGTCCAGTGTAGGAATTTTAAGGATAATCACATCCCTCTTACATATAAAATAATTGTTTCTTATCTCCACGGTCTTGGTGAAATCAGTTCAGTAAAAGAGAACACCTTGGGGACGATCCTGTATTTGGGCACTGAGTCCACAGCGCCCCCTTCCTTCCTTCCTGTTGGTGCGCTGGCTAATCATTATGCCACAAAAATATACGCTCAGGTTTATGACTCTCTGGGAGCTTTTTCTCAGGTGACTTTGTATGCCACTGTGCAGGCACCTACTGACAAGACATCATCAAAGACTGTGCTGCATCAGTTATTCAATCTCACCAGGGGGCCAAATTCACTGCTATCTACTTTGCTTCAAAAGCAGGACTTCCTACCTGCAGGCTACTTAATGTATATAGTCGCTTCCATTTTGAATAACATGAAAGCTGAATCACCTCTCAAACGTGACAAACTCAGTCTCCAAGAACACCTCGTCAATCAGTCTTACCTTCTTCCCCTGAGCACTTTGGTGACCATCAGCCAGGCAGTGGTGACTATAACCAAATTAACCCAGAAACCCTCTGAATTTACTGGAGCTGCTCAGAGACATGGCACGGTGAGGATGTGGCAGGCAAATCAAGGCCTGCAAGAGTATCGACGAAATGATAAACACTTTAGATCCGAACAAATAGAAATCGTAACCACTGGAATATCAACAAGTTTGTCTAACATCCTTAAACTAACTGACCGTCATAAAATGGTTAAAGACCCTTTCTATGTAATAGAATCTCTGTCAGACACAATATTGGCTAGTAAAGTACCAGGGAATGAAACCACTGTCATGAGAACCCCCAACTTTAACATGTATGTCAGGAAGGCTGAAAAACAGGACATTACCCAGGTCTTCAGAAACCAGAAACTCTGCCAAAACTGTTTCTATCCCACACTCAATGTGAGCAGCATTCCCGATCTGCCTGCAAATGCTCCAGTGTCTATGATGTTTTGTGAGTTTGCAGAGGACCCGTTTCCTTGGTTAAGTGACCAAGAAAATGCTTCAGTAAAGGTGGTTGGCTTCAGAATGACAGGAGAACATGAAGGTGCCGTGAGAGAGATCACACCTGATGTGGTGGAAGTGTCCCTTTTCAGAAAAAACATGACCTTCGCAATTTTTAATCTCACAGTGGGACCCAACAAGGCGGTTGATGGGGCCTTGAAGAAGACGATTGGGGCCTTTAGCTTTGAAGTGGACAGCAGTGTACTGAGGGAGGTCATGGTCCACATTGTGACTGAAGTGACTGTGTTCTTCAAGGTGTTGGTGTACGCAGGCAGTCAGATCACCTCCGCAGCTCTGGTCGCCAGCTTCCTCGTGCCTCATGACATCCCTCCGGTTGCCAGCCAGAGCGTCCCGTTCGACCCAGCCTGCCCAGTGAAGCAAGCTCGCATTGTGTGCCTCTCACTGTCTCTGCTGCAGCTCATAGCTCAGCGTAGCGGCTCGCCCCAGTGTACCGTGTCTGTGGTCCTGCAGGCACCTCGTTTCCTCCTAGAGCCAACGGACAGGCTAGTGAGCATATCTCTCTTCAGCATTCAATGCTTGGACATGTACGGGGTCCAGAGTGAGTGGAGAGAAGACTACTGCGTTCCTGGTGAGAAGACCACCTTGGACAAGGTGCACTGTATCTGCAGGTGGCCAGTGAGGGCCAAGCGGCAGGCAGGCACATTCCAGCTATCAGACCTTCCCCTGCATACCCGCTATGTGATGGCCAGGGTGATTGTGCTCCCCAACCACGTGGATCTGCGGCTAGTGGTCATCAAGAACGTTTACCAAAACCCCGTGACCCTCATCACTGTGCTTTTTATTATATTCCTGTACATGGTCCTAGCTTTCTGGGCCTTGCATAGGGATGAAATGGACCGATTTCTTCGGGGACATGCGATAGTTCTGCCTGATAATGATCCTTATGATAACATGTGCTACTTGGTCACTGTTTTTACAGGAAGTCGTTGCGGGGCCGGGACCAAGGCCGATGTCTTTGTGCAGCTTCAGGGTACAGCAAGTACCAGTGATGTGCACTGTTTAAGCTACCCTCAATTTACAACTCTCTACCGGGGAAGCATCAGCACTTTCCTCCTAACGACAAAAAGTGACTTGGGAGACATCCATTCCATCCGTGTTTGGCATAACAATGAGGGCAAAGCACCTGGTTGGTATTTAAGTCGAATCAAAGTGGAGAATCTGTTTAGCAGACACATTTGGCTGTTCATGTGCCGGAAATGGCTTTCCATTGACACCACTTTGGACAGAACGTTTTATGCTATCAACTCAGATCAGCCTCTGAAAAGAACAGACTTTTTCTTTATAGATGTGAGTAAAAAGCTAGGGAAAAGCCACCTGTGGTTCTCTATTTTTGCTACCGTCGTTCCAAAACCATTCAATAGACTCCAAAGATTGTCTTGTTGTTTAGCAATGTTGCTAAGCTCTCTTCTTTGTAACATTATGTTCTTTAATCTAAATGGAGAAAAACAAACCGAGTCAACAGAGTGGCGCTACATCAGATCAATGATGAAAGGAATTGAAAGCGTCTTACTTACAATCCCCGTGCAATTATTAATAACTTTTCTGTTCACCTATTCCCAGAAGAAACCTCTAGTGAGTCTAGATAAGGTGTCTCCTCAGAAGCAGCCTGTGACGTCAGAAGACAGTGGACATTGGGAAGACCGTTTGGAAAAGTGGCATGCTCAGGAAACTGCTGAAACAGAGACCAGGCAGGCGACAGAGATCAGGGAGGAGACAGAGACTAGGGAGGCTGGAAAGCCCGTCTCCAAGAGAAAATCTCGGCTTCCCAGGCGTTCCGTTAGATCAACCTTTAAATCAAAGCGCCAGCATGAGAAAGCAAAAACCGAGGCCCGAGAAAGCCAAAGACAAAATGCAAATTCCAATAACAGCAACAACAATGCCAATCGAGATGCTAATCCTGAAGAGCACTCTCCGCAACAAAATCTTCCCCGTGCTATAAAAAATCCCCAGCTTATCCCGCGTTGGTGTTGTCTTTATGTAGCATGGTTCTTGGTTTTTGCCACTTCCAGCATATCCTCCTTCTTTATTGTATTTTATGGGCTGACTTATGGCTACGACAAGTCAATGGAATGGCTCTTCGCATCCTTGTGTTCCTTCCTTGAGTCAGTCCTTCTGGTGCAGCCAGCTAAAATTATACTCTTGTCAGGCATCAGGACAAATAATCCCAAGTACTGTAAAAACCTCTCATGGTCAAGCCCGTATCGTTACACAGACATCACGCTGCCAGGGGTGAATATGCATCCTGATGAAATGCAGAGGATACATGACCAGGTTAGACAACTCCAAGGCTCCAGGATGTACCAGCCCCTCACAGAAGACGAAATTAGAATATTCAAAAGAAAGAAGAAGATCAAGCGAAGAGCCCTCCTGTTCCTGAGCTACATTGTGACTCACCTGATCTTTCTGGCCCTGCTGTTGGTCCTTATTGTCCTGCTGCGCCACACCGACAGCTTCTACTACAACCAGTTTCTTCATGATCAGTTCTCTGTAGGTCTTGGTGCCGTGACCAAGCTGGAAGACATCTACGGGTGGCTGAAGGACGTGCTGCTGCCTCTGTTACACAACGACCTAAACCCAACATTCCTTCTCGACAGCTCATCCAAGATCCTTGGCCTTCCACTGATGAGGCAAGTAAGAGCAAAATCTAGTGAAAAAGGGTGTCTACCTGCTGAAAACTTTGTGCAGAACAGCATCAAAAGGGAAATTCGTTGCCATCCCGAATATGGTGTTGACCCAGAAGACACAAAAGATTATTCTAGCTCTTGGAATGAAATTAATAGACGGGATACAGACAAGAATAACAATGGGTTTACTTACAAGCCTCAAGGAGATCACTGGGTGTATTATTCCTATGGGTTGTTACACACCTATGGGTCTGGAGGATATGCATTTTACTTTTTTCCAGAAGAGCAGCAGTTTAATTCCACATTGAGGCTCAAAGAACTTGAAGAAAGCAATTGGCTTGACGAGAAGACATGGGCTGTGATTTTGGAATTAACGACTTTTAATCCAGACGTAAATCTGTTTTGTAGCACTTCCATCATATTTGAGGTCTCTCAGTTAGGAGTTGTCAACACAAGCATATCCCTACACTCTTTCTCACTTGCTGAATTTGACAGAAAAACTTCAGCAGAAATCTACTTGTATGCAGCCATTCTCATTTTCTTCTTAGCCTACATTGTTGACGAGGGCTACATCATCACGCAAGAAGGAGCCTCCTACGTGAGAAGTGTGTACAATTTGCTCAACTTTGCTCTAAAATGCATATTTACTGTGTTGATTGTGCTCTTCCTCAGGAAGCATATCTTGGCCACTGATATGATTCAGCTTTACAAGTCACATCCTGAAAACTTCATTCCCTTTAATGTAGTTTCTCAAGTGGATCACACCATGAGGATAATTTTGGGTTTCCTATTATTTCTGACAATTTTGAAGACCCTCAGGTATTCCAGATTCTTCTATGATGTGCGCTTGGCTCAGAGGGCCATCCAGGCAGCCCTCCCTGGCATCTGCCACATGGCGTTTGTGGTGTCTGTATACTTCTTTGTATACATGGCTTTTGGTTACCTGGTATTCGGTCAGCACGAATGGAACTACAGTAACATGATTCATGCCACACAGACAGTGTTTTCCTACTGTGTCTCAGCTTTTCAGAACACTGAATTCTCTGAAAACAGGATTCTGGGGGTCCTGTTCCTCTCCTCTTTCCTCCTGGTGATGATCTGCATCTTGATCAACTTGTTTCAGGCAGTGATTCTGTCTGCCTATGAGGACATGAAACAGCCCGTCTATGAAGAACCATCAGATGAAGTGGAAGCGATGACCTATCTGTGTTACAGGCTTAGAACTATGTTTAGCTTTCAGACCTCACAGGACAGGGCCAAAGAGGAACCCAAGTTCTTTGTCGATATGCTGTACGGGCAGCCAGAGAAGAAAAACCGCCGGTTTCTGGGACTAAAGACCAGAAACATCAATGGGAAGAAAATGGTTTACCTCGTTGTTTGATGAGTGATGCTTTCAAGAGCCATAAGCAAGTGTCTCCCTAAGTGCTGAGTTTGTGGGGTTAAAGGGGTTAAGGGGTGTTAGTGGTTCAGCTGTGCCTTCCACCCATATCCTTCATAGTGCACACTCCATTTGGAAGTATCCCCACTCTTGGGAACGTGGAAGTCAGACTGTAGGGTAGCATCTGGATCACAGTGCAGGGTTGCCGAACCAATTTCCCTTTAGAGGGGAATTACACAGCTCTTGGTACAGAGGCAACCCCTGCAGCAGTCTGGAGGGCTGGAGGGGCCCCACCCTAGACCGGTAGGTGGAGCACGCTGCAGGGCTTCTCTGTCTAAGTCAGTGGCCTGCTGCTCCAGCCCAGAGTTCCAGGCTCTTCTGCCTGACTAGGTGTCTTCTGTATAGACCAGGGCTGCAGACCCTCCTCTCCTCCAGTTCTGCTGGGCCAGGGTCCTGCGGACAGTTCCAGGACTTGCGCATGGGTTTGGGAATGCAAGGGCCAGGAGCCAGGAGCTTCCCATTATGCCTGCTGCAAGTTAAAAGTAAAATGTAATAACATTTTCTGACCAAGAGACATGGCTTTTGTTAAACATCAAAAGGGTGCATATGGGTTAACATTATAATACGGTGAATGTTCTCTATACCAACTATAGCATTATATACACATCCAGGATTGGGGCATTAGGTTATTTGTAGTATGGTAGGTATTTAGGAATAAGGAAAATGTGGTTTATTACTTAAGAGAAACAAGGCCAACAGCTGTAATATTTCACTCAGAAGCATGTTCATTTATGTAGATGTCACTTTACATTTTGCCAGAATTAAATTTCATATTTCTTCTGTGAGACTTGAAGTAATTTCTGGGTGAGGGGTTCACACTGTCCTCAAAGTGGACAGCAAGAAACAGAGACCACCCACTCAGGAGGGTGGCTGTTCTGTATCCACTTGGGTGTCTCTGTCATCCTGAGTTGCATTGAAATGGCCGTAGCACACCACACCCTGCAAGGCCATCATTTCTTCCAGACAGGACATCTGAGAAACCCACAAGCCAGTCTGCTCTGCCAGGTGAGAGCAAGAGGGGGGTCTAGACTAGACCCAGGCCACCCACACAGGTATTGAAGGTCAAAAGGTCAGACTTGGATTTTCTAATTTTCCTGCTAGGGAGGTCACAAGAGTGGCCCACTGGTTCTGACTGGAGCACATGCTGTTAGACAGCACCTCTCTGAACCACCTGACTTCCTGACAGAATGGGAAAAAGAGTCAGAAGAAGGACCACATGATTAATTTTTGCTGACAGAGGCTGGATGCAGCCTGCTCAAATGCGCTGGCAATTGGGCTACCGAAAGAGGGAGCTCAAGCCCCAGCTGCAGGTCATGCTGGGCAGCTTTGAGGGAGCAGAGAATGCTGGCAGGTTTGGAGTCCGCCTGAGAGGCAGCAGCCACGGGGGGCCCAGGAATGAGCACTTGAGATGGTCTGAGTGAGGACCACAGACAGCAGTGGGCTCTGCTGAATGAGACAAGATTTCCTCAACGTGGTGAAAATGAGAGATCTTGCAGTCGTGGGCTTTTTCTATGCATGATGGGTAAGCGGTGAGTACTGGGGATTTTATTCTAACCTAACAGCAATGACAAGAATTTTTACAGTTCAGAGACATAGAGATGCAAATTGCAACATTGTCAGGAAGACAAAGTATCAAGTAAGACAAATCAAAATTCAGTTTCTCTTGAAGGCCACTTTCACAGGACATGGCGACAATTTCTCAATAAGTCTTTAAAAATTTCTTTGTTCTCATTATACTTCCAGGGACGGGGTAGGTATATTCCAGAACAACTGGTAACAGTTGAATACCTTCCCAACTCTCTCTGTTGCACAAGAAGACAAGGTGGGTGTTCTGGGTTTCACTGTCAGTGCAGACCCTCACTGAGTCAGTCGCTGAACAAGCGGTTGACATGAGACAGCGCTCCCCCTTGCAGCTCCCAGAGAGAAGGGACATATTCTTCATTTACATTAAATTCTTCTGTTAATTATGAAGACTTGAATTTTTAAGGCCTGCTTCTGACATTTCATTAATTAGCACTCAAATCAAAATGCAAGACTTTAGACTGGAATGTTATTGGCAGAAATGGAGAATGGGATGAACAGGATGGTTTTCATGCCTAGTGAAATGAGGTGCAATGGAGTCACACTTCCACAGAATCCCTTTTGCAACACTTAGCTCGAGATTTTAATCTGAATTCAATTCCTTCTGGTTTTCATATTTCTATTCTGAATCTTCACCTAAGCACATGCTGTACAATATTTGTTCAATACTGTGGTAATCTTTGAGACCACATTTACACATTTTATAGGTATTACCACAACATATAGGCAATTATTTTTCCTGAAAGCCCATCCTAACACTGGTGGGCCCATGACAGGACTATAAATCTCTGTACGTCTAGCTATCCAAAAGCTCATAAACTGTTACATAAAATATGTCTATCTTGATAAATACACTTTCGTAAGGACAAAATAAAAACAGTGCATAAAGCTATGGGTTTTGTATAGCTGAAAATTAGCAAAATATCCAAGATAACAGAATTTAATTTTTATTGTCCACCTCTGGGTGCTCTGTGCTGGACCACAATGCTTTGATAAGTAATAAACACATACATAATCTATAAATTACGTATTTATTTTATAAATTTTATTTTTCTTGCCTTCATTTCAGAAAAATCATTGTGTTGATAATAAAGATTTTCACACAATTGTGTTCTATTCGAAATAGTGTCAAATTAGACAACCTTTCCTACTTTGTAGTTTTTCATTATTTGAATAGGGAGAAATTTCACTTTGCTGAGAGTGGCAAGTGGACTTAAGGAATGAGATTCTTAAGGCCCTATATTCAGAACTGAACCATGAATACTGCTATCATGTTTAAACACCATAAGAAGGGTGCATAGGAAAAATTACTACTGCAGAAAATATTATAAAATACTTTCATTATATAAAATATTATTTCACTATTATTACTGTTTCTTACAACAGTATCTAGATTCATATAGGATTTTTTAAGTTTTTCTTCTTTTACATATTTCAGTGCTGAGAAGTTAATAAAGAAAACTGAAAATTGTAGTAGGTTGCTCACCTTGTTGGGATCTCTCCTTAGTAGACTTCACTTTGATCTACAGTGGCCAGAAAACAGTCTCTATAGAAACTGCAGGATTATTTATACATGAATCTTTTTCTTCAGACTCCAGCAAATGTGTCTTAGTTCTAATTTGCTTATGTTGCTCTTGAAAATCATTTTAGTGCTAACTTCATATAGTTTCTTTTTAAAAAAACTTTTTTTTTTTGCCTAACACTTTATGCAATATTTTTAATCATTTTGGATTTTTAAAAGCTTTTTCTAGTAACTGTGGACAGCTCAAATTCATAATTAACTTTGTTCCGCAAAAGACTACAATTTGTTCTTTGAATCTTATCTACTATTTCATTTAATTCTTCTAATGCATGTCATCCCTGACTTGTCCAGAATAATTGCTCAAACAGCACTCATGGGATTACCATCATGTTTTTGAGAGTAGTTATAGGATAAATTTGAAATGCTTCATCAACATGTTCCATCTTTGGGCAAATCCAGAAAAAAAACCCAAAAACCAGGATATAAGCTGTGAATTGATTCAAAGAATGCTGCTGCTGTAGCACAGCTGAAGTTGTCTGATAGAAACATAATAAAACTGCCTGCTAATTCCTGGGGCCCAGGGCTGGGGCCCCTCTAACTCGGGTCTAAGGGTGGTCTGCTTCCATGCTAAATGATGATGTGTATAATTAATCCTTCTCAATTCCCCAGAGGAGTTAAGTCTGAGAATAAGGGGTAAGTCTGCAGCAACTTGATAACATTCCTTTAAATGTGGCTTGACAATCGTGAATATATTCTGGTCAAGAAGAGTACACCTTGGCAGTAAGTGCACACACTTCATCTAGCCTAGGGGAAGTCACAGAGGACTCCGCTGATACGGCAGTATATGGAAGGCTGGGACAGGACAGAGACAAGAAGACTGCACTGCAGGCTGGTGGTACACCCAGGCCTTCTCTTCTGCGAAAAATCCTTTAATCATTGAGAGAAGGAGGGCAGCAAAATCTGTGGTCCCCAAGGAACAGGTGAAGACCCGCCGCGTCTGGGTTGAGGGTTTCCCACTGGGCAAGAGTGGAGGCCACAGGCAAAACCACGCCCGCTGGCTTCGCAACCCGTGCCCCAGCCCCACGGAAGGTGTCTCTCATGCACTCCCACACCGGGGCCAGGAGTGGGGCCGGCATTTCAGGCCACAGTGAGGCTTAGAGGGGCCCAGCAGCACATCCGGAGACCACGCGGTTTTATCAAGGTCGCAGGAACTACAGGGCTCGCTTTGAGCTCGTCTTGTCCCCTGCTGCGAGTGGGGGCTGACGTCCCGGCGGCGCACAGACAGCGGGCTCAGCGAGGCGCGGGAGCGGAAGGAGATGTGCGTCCATCTCCAAAGAGCCATCCACCGCAGACTTCGACCTTCCGAAACCCAGAAAGGAGCTGCGCTCCTCGCCAAGGCCGCGGACTGCGCTAGCCCTCGCCCTAGCCCCGCCGCATTGGATTCCACGTGGCACCCTGCGTTCACCGGAAAGACTCGGAGGAAGCGGAAGACGACTGCAAAGCCCCGCCCTCAGCCCGCGCCTGCGCTTGTGCGGGGGCCTCTGGGTCTCCGGGGCGGGGCCGCGCACGCGCTGTAGGACGCGGTGACGCGCGGCGCGGCTGGCGGTGAGTGCGCGCGGCGCGGCGCGGCGCGGCGGCCTGCGGCGGAGAGCGCGCTGTGGGTCGGGCCCGCGCGTCCAGCTTCGGCGCTGACTCGGAGACCTGTGCGGTCCCGAGCGTTGGGGACCGAACGGAGGACGTAGGAAAGGGTGTCGGCCTCGCGGTGCGGAGCCGCCTGATCCCCGGTGCGAGCGGTGCGCGGGAGCGGTGCTAGGTGATGGGAGGGCGAGTGCGAAGGTTCGCAGGTGCGGGGCCGCCCTGCCACCGTCGCCCGCCGTGGCTGGGCTCCCAGTGGCAGCGGCAGGGGCCTTGTTAGTTCCATTGTGCAGTCGCGAAACGGGATTGGGGTCACGCACGCCTGAACTAGGTTTTAATTCTTTTGTGACCCATGCTTCCAAGATTTACATCTGGGGTTGTCCCACGCAAAAGTCATTGCTTGACATACATACACCGGCACTGTCAGGTTTAGAAGAGAGAAGATCAGAGCTGGGAGCAAGGTGCCAGTTGTTTTTGATAAGAACATGGAAAGATAAGTAGTTATTGCGTAGGCAGAGAAAGATCTGGATAATCTACCAAATTGTAACTTTTTTGAAACACAGCAAATGGCTGAAGTCACAGGGCAAGCAATTAGTCAGAAATCTCAGGAAAGACAGGAGCCTCTGAAAACCAAAGGTGAGCATGACTGGGACTAACATAGCAGCAGGTAAGAGTTCTGCCAAAAGTTGTAATGACGTGTTGTTGACCAAGTGGGAAATAGTGTGAGGGTAGAGCCACTGGTCGCCACAGAAAGGAGTTTGCACACACTCTGGCTCTTCTCTAGGGCTTGCTAAATGCTCTTGGGAAAGATTGAGTGTAGAACAGGCCAGAAAGCTTTCCTGGAATTCTGCCTGGATTCTTCTCACTACCCCATCCTGTCACCTTCTGGGCACAGAGAAAACCTATTGCTGCTGAGGATAGAGAACAGGGACCCCAGCCAGAGGCGAGACAGGAAATTCCTACAACTGTATGCAGTGGTGCTCAACCTTCCTAATGCTGCTGCCCTTTAATACAGTTCCTGTGGGTCACCACCCATAGGTTCAGAACCACTGATGGAGGTTCCTATACCTGGGAAGGGGCAGTATTCCTAAGAAAGTGTGAGACTACAGCTGGATCAGGACAACAGGGAACCCAACATAACTAGCAGTTGCAACTTGGGGCCTAAAGTTTAGGGTGGAGATGACAGAGAAAAACTCTCTCTAGGCAAATGAATCCTCACCCTAAGTACAGGCAGAGAAGTTAGAAGCCAGTGAACTGAGACCATCTCAACCATGATTGATTCAGTACCTCATACAAAGGCGCAGTAGAAAAAGATGTGTCTTGTTTTACTAGTTACCTCACTATCTTACCAAATGCCCACCTTTCAACCAGAGTTGCAACATACAGAAATAAAAGCAAATAAAAAACAATACTTCCTACTGTCAAGGATCAAAACAATCCACAGAATCAGACAACCCAGATGTTAAAACTATCAGGAAGTTGAAAATAAGTATGATTATGGCCTGTAATCCCAGCACCCTGGGAGGCCGAGATGGGTGGATTACTCGAGCTCAGGAGTTTGAGACCAGCCTGAGTGTGAGTAAGACCCTGTCTCTAAAAATAGCTGGGCGTTATGGTGGGTGCCCGTAGTCCCAGCTACTTGGGAGACTGAGGCAAGAAGATCACTTGAGCCCAAGAGTTTGAGGTTGCTGTGAGCTGTGATGCCACTGCACTCCACAAAGGGTGGCAAAGTGAGACTGTCTAAAACAAAAAGTGTGATTAATATGTTAAAGCATGAAGAAGACATACAACATGCATAAAGAAATGGGGAATTTCAGCAGAGGAGACTGGAGTCAAGGGCAATACTAGTAATAAAAACAATGCAGAGGAACAATGCTTTCAGGAGGAACATTAACTGATTTGATGTAGCTGACAGAAAAGAAGTCAGTGAACTCAAAGATAGGTCAGTAGAAATTATCCAAACTGCGGCACAAAGAGAAAAGAGTGTAAAAACAAACCCACAACAGAGCTTCCAAGAAGTATGGCCAATATCAAGTGATGTAACATTTACAGTTAGAATCTCAGCAGAAAACGTATTTAAATTTTCCATCAAATAATAAAAGATACCAACTACAGATCAAAGAATTTGCTTAAAGAAGCATCATAAGGGCAAATAATTTTAAAAGAGAAGTACCTAGATATTTACATAACCTGCTGAAAGTCAAAGATAAAATCTTCAGGGCAGCCAGAGGGAATCGTAGGTAGATCAGTGGGGGAAGACTTTAGAAATAAGGAATAGCAGGAGCAAAGGCAAGGAGGTGAGAACGTCCAGGAATATTTGGAGTATTGGAAGTGAGCCAGCTGAATGGTAACTTGGCTTGTGAGGGGAGATATAGTGGGGGGCGGGGAAGGTGGCTCCCAAATTAAAGAGTCCCTGAATGCCAAGGAAGGGAATTAATTCTACAGTCATTTGGGGAGCCACTTAGTTTTGAAGTGGCAGCTGGGCTCTACCAGCACCACCCACAGCCTTGAATTTTGTTGTGCTTTTTCTGTCTCTATTTTTTTTCCTTTATCCTTTTATTATTGTTAATTGCATTCATTGATTTTCGAACGTTAAACCAACCTTGCACTCCTGGGATAAAGCCACACAGTCATGATGCATTAGGCTTCTTACATATTGAATTCAATCTGCTAATACTTTGCCAAGAACTTTTGTATTTCTGTTCACGAAGGATATTACCCTGTAGTTTCCCTGTCATAGCTTTGCCTGATGAATGGTATCAGGGTCATACCGGCAGTCTTGTTGTCCATATGATACTGTACTGACTTCATAAAGTCACTGCATAAGTGTTCCTTTTTCCTCTGTTTTCTGAAATAGTTTCTTCCTTAAATGCTTGACAGAATTTGTCAGAAAAGTCTTCCAGGCATGAAGTTTTTTATATGTTCTTTTGTTTTATTTTCTTTCCAGGAAAAGTTTTAAGTATGAATTTGATTTTCTTAGTAGATATAGGGTTTCTTATTTTTTTCTTGAGTACTTTTGATAATTGGTGTTTTTCACAACATTTGTCCGTTTCATCTAAATTGTCAGATTTATTAGTATAGAGTTGTCCATAACTTCCCTTAGTATCCCTTACCTGTCTCTAGTCTTAGTGGCGTTCCCACTTTCTTTCCTGTTAGTGGTAATTTGTATCTTCTTTTTTCCCTTGATTCAGCTAATTAGAGGTTATTGATTCTATTGTATTTTTTTAAAAACTGAAAATAAACAGCTTTGGTTTTATTGATTTTTTCTATTGATTTTCTATTTCTTTAATTTTTTTATTATTGTATCTGTTTCTGTTAGATATGATTTGGTTTTCTACAGTTTCTTAAACTAGAAACTTAGAAACTTTTTTTCTCTAATATAAAAATTTAAAGCTATGAATTTCCTTCTATGCACTGCTTCAGCTGCATTCTGTATATTTTGGTATGTTGTATTTTAGTTTTTACTTAGTTTCCATTAGAAAAATATTTTCTAATTTCCCTTTGATTTCTCCTTTGAACTATGGTTTCTTTAGGAAAATAATGTTTAATTTCCAGATGTTTGGGGATTTGGGGTGTATATTTCTGTTACTGATTTCTTATTTAATTATTTTGGGATTGGAGAACATACTCTGATTTTATTCTTTTAAAGTTTGAGGCTCATTTTATGACCCAGCATATAGTCTATCTTGGCGAATATCTCATGTGCAGTTGAAAGTAATGTGTGACCTTGAATAGGTCTCTTACTTGCTCTGGACCTGAGGTTCCCTGGAAGGGGAGTGGGGTTGCATTTTGTTGGTAAGAAGTGTGCAGCAGGTGGGGAGGCTTGGGGATGTGGGTGGTTCTTGGTTCTGAAGGTGATGCACCCCATTCTCTTGATCTTGCAGATGGTATCTGAGGCAGAGCGCCATCCCCTGGGTGTGTTTGAGTGTGAGCTCTGTGCTTTGACAGCTCCATACAGCTACGTGGGACAGAAGCCCCCTGACACCCAGTCGGTGGTGTGAGTACATACTTTTCTGGGCCAGTGCTAGGGAAGCCTATGCTCAGAGTTGGTTTGCAGGTGCCACGCCTGAGTCTAACATGTGGCTTGGGTGTTGTGCTTCAGGCCCATGTCTGCCCAGGCTCTGTATGCTTCAGGTGTGACCTGGGAGGCCCAGGGCAAGGCTTGAGTACCTTCTGACTCCTCCAGAACACCCTAACCCCTTCCTCCACTCCCAGCCCAGAGTTCAGGACTAGCTCCGCAGAGGTTCTGTGGCTCAGGCTGAAGTAGTTCAGCAGGTGGAAACACAAGGGACCCTGGTGGCCTCCGCCTTCGGGCTTGCCCTTGTTGCCATTCCTGCTGTGACACTTTCTTAGTGAGAGGCCCATCTTCTTTGCAGCTCTTACACTGGTGGGAGTGAGTCATGAGGACCAGCTTCCCACATTCCTATCCAGAGCAGGCCTGGGCTAGAGCCAGGGGGTCCTGAGACTGATTTCTTGACCTCCAGCTTCTTCTGGCTGCAGTTCTCTGCTGACCAGGAACCGGGTGTCATCCTGCTTTCTTGTGGTCTATTCTGATATCAGCATGAGGCCAGCCTGCCTCCAGGGGCTGTAAGGCTAGAAGAGGTGCCAGGTTCTGCCTATATAGAAGCAGGCAGTTCGGGACATAAGGGAGGGCTTGGGGCACTCAGATGGAGCCCTTATGCCCCTAGGCTATGGATCAGTTTGGGGTCTGGGGGCTCATTTTGTATCAGCCCTTCTGGTGTGAGGGGGCATTTCCCTCCATCATGGCTATTACAGAGCTGGGAGCAGGTCTGATTTCAGTTCCAGTGCAGCCTCCAACTGCTGGGCCTTTTCATCACGACCTTGCAGCACAGGTGAGCCAGTCCTCTGCCCCAGTGAGCCATGCAGGCATGCAGAGGTATGGAGGCCTGGAGAGTCCCACACTGATGCAGGGCACCGCTCACACCACCTGACAGCTGGCGTTACTCTTCTACAGCCTCCTGGAGGAAAGCTATGTCATGAAGGACCCCTTCACCTCCGACAAGGCTGGATTCCTGATCCTTGGCTCCTGCTGCAGTGTGTGTGGCAGACTGGTGTGTGTGGGCCCGGTGGGTAACAGTGCCCAGCTGGGGCACCTGTCCTTGCTGTGTTGATCCTGAGAGCCTCCAAGAGACTCCAAAATAGTCCTTAAGTAGGGTGGCTGTGAGGGTCCTTAGAGCCCAGCTTGTCTACCCTAAGTTGACAGAGGGGGCAAGTGAGGGGCAGTTAGAAGGTCTCAGCCTGAGGAATAGAAGTAGATTCTTGGAGGTTCTGTCCTACCCCCAGGGCCCTGCCTGGTCCTCACTCTCTCATTGACAGTGCAGACAGCCTGTGCCCCTCTCTCCACAGATGGTGACCTTTCTATGTGCACTTGGAGGGACCTCTGAGAAGAAGGGACTGTCCTTTTTTGGTCAATTGTTGCGTGCCAGGCCCTGTGCTTGGGACCTGTTTTAGGCATGAGGCTTTTTTCAGTCCTGCCCCAAATTTATTCAGGTAAAGTAGTAGTACACCCATTTTATAGATGAGGACACAGGTTCAGAGAGGCTGAGTGGGCCAGGTGTCCCTGGACAGCTGAAGACCCAAGGATGGACAGAGGTGTAGCTGTGTGGCTTTCAGAGCGTGGCTGTATAGCCAGAGTGGTCCTGGCCTGAGAATTTCCCAGGCATCTGCCATAGGCTGAGGTGCACAGAGGGGGCTGTGTCCCAGACCTCACTAACAACAGCCAGGTGGATGTGATGGGCAGAGGCCTGGAGGGAAGATGTGTAGAGAATGTTTCAGGTGCACAGAGTAGCTGACAGTTGAGAGGAAGCTAGGAGCGAAGACTGAAAGGGTGGGGTGGGCCGGGGGCGAGGAGCCCTGATGCCATACCTTGAGTTTGGCTGTACTTGGTGAGAAAGGGGAGGGGCTCCACAAGGCATCAGAAGTCTCCAGCTTTCTTTGATTGGGTGGTAGGTTGTTACCAAGTGATTCTGCAGAACTGCAGGAAGGCCGGGTGAGGTGACTCACGCCTGTAATCCCAGCACTTGGGAGGCTGAAGTGGGTGAATTGGTTGAGCTCATGAGTTTGAGACCAACCTGAGCAAGGGTGAGACCCTGTCTGTAAAAAATACCCAGGCGCTGTGGCGGGCGCCTGTAGTCCCAGCTACCTGGGCAGCTGAGGCAAGAGGATCACTTGAACCCAAGAGTTTGAGTTTGCTGTGAGCTAAGATGCCATGGCACTCTACCAAGGGTGACCAAGTGAGACTCTGTCTCAAAAAAAAAAAGCTGCAGGAAGGACAGCCTTCCTTATGTAAGGCGTGCCCTCTGAGCTGCCAGAATGAGGAAACCCCCCAAATAGAGGGCCCAAAATGAAACAAAAGTCACTTACTTTCTTCTGTATGAGAGTCCAGAGCAGGTGGTCCCTGTTGGCTGGGTGTCCTTCACACACAGTGTCCATTTCGATCCCCTGTAGCTGTGGCAGCTCCTGCTGTCACATCCACATTCCAGCCAACAGGAGGGGACAAGGGAGCATGTGCCTATTCCTTCAAAGGACATGACCAGCAGGTGGCACCCCCTGGCCAGAGTGAATCACGTGGCCATCCCCAGTTGCAGAGGGGCTGGGAATGTTGTCTTTAGCCGTGCCCAGGCTGAATCTTAGGAGTTCTGCTTTTCAGGTCATGAGGAGAGCGAGTACAGCTGGACAGATCTGGCCTCCCACCCAGACCAGTTGCCCATCCACTGTCTATTTGGTCTCTAGGCCTATCCCTCCTATCCCTAACTGTTCCCAGCACCAGGTGGTCACCAAGTCTCTGTTCCTGCTATGATGACTGTGAGGGGGACTCCAGACCCATGCTACAGCTTCCTGTCATTGTCATGTCACTGTGAAGGAGCAGTGTGGACCCCAGAGTCTTTCTGTCCCATCCCAGCTGTTCCCACAGTGGCCCAGGCCTTCATTACCTCTCCTGGACACCCTACCAGGCCCTCAGGCCCCTCCCTCCCTCTTGCTGGCCTGGCTCTGGCCATGTTCCCTGCCCTGGGCCTCCTCGGGGGCCCTGCCCGGGTCCCTACATGTGGTGAAGGGCTGGCCTCTTGAGTGGAGCTGCATCTGTCCCTGGGGTGCCAGCCCCCTGCCTTTCCCCTTCTTTCAGGAGTGCAGTCTATTCTACTCCAAGAGATTTTGCCTGCCTTGTGTCCAGAAGAACATCAGTGCTTTTCCTCAAGAAATTCGGCAAGACTTGGAGAAAAGAAAAGCTCCATCAAAAAGGCCTTCCAGCCAGCCCAGTTCTCAGAAGTGAGGGAGGCCAGTGCCCAGGCAGCGGGCAGTACCATGCACAGAGCTCCAGGACCATAAGGATCAGGGATGCCACAGAGCTGGGAGCCACCATGCCCAGCCTATTTCTAGACCGTCAGGAGCAGTTTCTGTGGCCCAAGGGAACTGGGTCCAGCTTCCAGCAGCAACACAGCCATGGGAGCCATGCTAAGAGGGCAGCCCAAAAGGCAGGCACTAGACTTCCCTCAGGGCTGCTCAGAGGTGACTGTGAGGGGAGACCTCCCTTAGGAGAGACTGCTTGCAGGTGTGCATGGGCGAAGGTGCCATGCAGGGTGGCAGTGAAAACCATTGATGGTGTCTGCCTTCAAGAGCCAGTTGGTAGGTCTAGATTTTTTACTTCACATCCTTGTGTGAACCTTAGGAAATGTTACTTTACATATTGATTATTTTGCTTATAATGGAAATCCCAAAGAACCAGCTAATGTTTTGAAAAGTAATCCTTCCACTGAAACATATGGAGACAACCCAACTCTCCCATGCACTCTGGGCCAGCAGGGGTGGGGTCTCCTGGAAGCTGAGTGCTGGCTCAGGGCCTTTCCCGTTCCTTCAGCTGTAGCTCAAGCCCAATTCTGTTCCCTGTCTTTTGCCTGGGTCAGGAGTGCCACGGGCGTCCTGCACTCTCACTGCACCTGGAGGCCATCACGCGGCCTGGCCCACACCACCTGGAACTCTGCCCTCGGGCCCGTGAAACCCAGCCCCATAGCCTGGTGGGTGTTCTTGCAGCACTGCCTTCCACGAGGAAGTCTTGTCCCCTGTAGCTTCCCTGGGAGCAATCGTTGTGAACTTGGAAGTGTCTGCTCAGAGTTCTTAGAGGTAGGAGCTACTCTGTCTTACTCCTGCAAGGCCAGCTGTCCTGTAATAAAACAACAGTAAAGAGCTCTTACTGACTGGCATGTGTTCTCATTTATTTTAAGATGACTAGGCTTTTAAAAGCTTCCTTTTTCATGTTAAACTGCAGATGAAAGGATGTCATAGTGTGGTGTCACATTGTCCCTGATCCATTCTGTACATATACTGAAGGACAAAAGGGCCTATACAGGTGAAGACGGCCTCAGGTGAAGGGTGCCGGGCACTGTCGCAGACCCTACAGCTGGGGATTTGGTTTGTTCAAACCATTTCACAGCATCACCCAAAACTCACCAAAAAATTTTAAAAATAGTTTATTTTTTTAAACCATTAAGGCAAAACTGTACCTTGAAATTAATTCTTTACATTCATCAGTCTTACAGTAGGACATTCCAAACATGTAAGTTCCCATAAATTCAGTATAAATCAATGCATATGTCAGTTCAATCTCCTAATAGGAAAATGAAGAAGACACAAGATTTTACAAAAATGAGGTTATTTTATAGTCATTTTCTAATTGCCTGGAAACAGTCAGTTAATGTGGCTAGAAAAATTCCATTTGCCTTACTCTGCGCACCTGTAATTCCTGAGGCCCCTGATACCCTCCCTCCACCCCCCTGGAAAGAATGAAGCTGGAGAGGACGCCAGAGCTTGCTCGACAGTTCTGACTGCAGCTGCTCCCATCTTGTATAAAGAGCAAAGGCTTTGAAGCCCCTAAACATCCTGGGAGCATGAGGCAACCAAGGGCAGGAACGATGAAACCTGCTCAGGAACCAAGCACCATCCTCGCTTTGGGATCTGGCCCTTCTCGCAGGCCTGTCAGCCCTCTCCCCGGGGTGTTAGTGTAATGGCATCGTGCACCACAGAGGGTGTTATACTGAGATGGTCTGAGGAACTTATGGAGCTGTGGGTTCCACTTTATGCTTCAGGCTGGATCATCTGGAGGATGGCAAGACCCAGCATGTACAAACAATTTCAATCAGGATATTTCGAATTGCCTGAGTTCTTTGGTAATAACCTATAGGTAACAATTCCCTGAAGAGCAGACAGCTATTTACTAAACAAGAGTAGCTATGGGTCTTTAGCAAAACACTGTCAATATGAAATCAGTGGCCTCTAACTGAATAGGTGAGGTAAGTGCAGAGGAGAGTCACTAGCACTTCCTGCATATGAAGGATGGTGCAGGGGACAGATTTACACATGGAAAGTAGATTGTGCCTGGCTCAGGAGAAGGGAAAAGCTCTGTGTGTACACGTGTGTGTGCAGTGGTATTCATTTTATGTCAGCATTCTTTGTGTTTCCAGTAGGTTTAAAAGCCAGACTTCTAAGAATATGTATCAATTAACACTGATTTCAGAAGAATTCAAATGTCTGTTATTCAATGAATGATTGTAAGTTAGTAAAATATTTGTAGTAGGATATTTGTAAAAAACAAATCACAATATTTAAAATACAGCTATTAATATAGTTCTTTTTGCCATACAGTGTAGAAAAAATAGTGACACTCAACACAAACACTGAAATCTTACCCAAAAGGGGACTAAGCGGTATTTCTTCTATGAGGTACATTTCTTTTTAGGCCTGAAAAAGGAACTGATCGTGCCTTTAAGAAAAGTGACTTTTCCAAAAGTGAGTGAAACTATGAAAAGATCAGCCACTCACTTGTCCTCAGGGCTTGAAGCCTGACTGCCTCTGACCGGAGGCAGAGCTGAGGCCCGGGGCCTGGAAAGGTGCCCAGGCATCCCCTCCGGGTGGCCACACACCCCTCGCCCTGGGCTCACCACTGTCCCTAGAAAGCCAGGTATTTGACCCAAACTAGCTACTTTTTAAATTAAAAAAACAACAACACTTTAATTTTCTATGATACAAGCATCGATACTTCCTACCTTAAAAAAATTCTTCGCAAATAATGGGTCTGATAATCATGGGCCACTAAAGTACTTGCTGCTTGGGTTAAGATCCAACACTGCACGTGGACAGTCTGGTCTGGTCTCCTTGGCAGAGGACTCAGAGAGTGTGGCTGCGAGTTCAGCAGCCCTGCCCCGCCCCGCCCACAAAGGGGTTGGGGGGGACTGATGGGGGAAGTAACTGATTTTATTACTCATGTCTGAAACTGAAATTCTGAGAAGCAAACGGTCACTTGGCTGCCCTGTTCCCGATAGGCGATCATGTCCTCAGGCGTCCGGGCACCACCCTCTTCCTCTCTGTCCTAATGAGGGGCTGTTCACGTGGCTTTTGTGATAAGCCTGTACCCCACGACACAGAAATAACTTTAAGAAGCTTCTACATTCCACAAAAATAGCATGGGAGGCATTATGTCATTACTTAGAACTAAAGCATGAAGCGTCTCATCTTTTTTTTTAAGCAAAACTTCCCATTTCACATTTTAGTGTGTATTGTGGTTTCCAGAGGATAATGGATCTCCCATATTAAGTCAGACCAAACTTTGTGCCTTTGTTTTTACCCTAACTAACCTATGGGGTTGATGGCATTTTCCTGAATTCTATCAAAATGGCACCTAAAAAACATAAATCCCAGCAAAAACCTAGAGCTCAACATTCGGAGCCTATTTTTAGATCTAAGTGAAAGACCCCCACAGGAGGTGAACCCCTTGATTTAATGGCATCAGTGAGTCCCATTAGGTGAGGGGTCCTTTAGTTGGGGACACCTGGACAGCTGAGGCAGGTCCAGCAGTGTTTGTCACGACCCCCCCATTTGCTCCTCCCAGAAGAGTGGCAGGGGCTCGTGGGTGTTTCACTTCCAGACTGTGACATCTGAAGATGGGCGGGAAGAACGGCTCCACCATCACAGCCAGAACAGTCCACAGTCCCCTGACTGACGACCCCATGCAAAGATCTGGTTGGAAAGCAAGTCCCACACAGCCCAACAATCAGTTTGGATTACATTAAGAAAAGCCGGAGCACTTTGAAATGAGAAGTACACATACTTCACTGGAGCATCTTCTGTGGACCTTGTTGGTAATCAGTAAGCACTCGGCAGGGGTGTCCATCCTGGTCTGTGACTTCTATGGACAGTGCAGTTTCCTTGACTCACCTGAACCTATACCCCTGTTCTGAACTCACAGTCGTATGGCTCAGGATGCCGCATCAGGCAGGCAGTGCTGACTGCGGAGGACCAGCTGGCCGTCCTCAGAACGGGGTGGTGGGGCAGTGGATGGCCATGGCCTCCTGGTCCGGCCATCTGGCCTCTCCCTTGCCAGCTGTAAATGCCATGGAAGAGCAGAGGCCACAGGAGGTGGAGAAAGTACGCAGTGCCCAGGGCCCAAGGACATGGCTGTACATCCTGAGGCTGGTGTTTTCATTTTAAAATGGGGGCTGATTCCCATTCTGACCCCCTCAAGAGGCCAAAGCACAGAAGATTACAGGAACCTGCTTTGCAAGCTGTCAGGAACCACAGCACAGGTGGCTGGCTGTAGTCACCTGACCCGTTTTTCTGGTGGGATCTGCATTTTGAGAGGTCTCCTGGGTTGAGGAGGTGCTGGGGAGGTGGCCTCAGTCTCCGCGGGGAGTGCTGGGCCCACTGGGTTAAAACTGGAGCTCAGTGAGACATTCCAAAGACAGCTGTGACTACTGGGTCAGGATACAAACTTCCCTCTGTCATCCATCTGGCTGGTAAGTATCAAGTGCCAGGTGCCACGATGGTCTGACACACAGTGGTTTTGTCACAGTGGGAACTGGAGGCAGGAAATGCCTGAGATCTGACACCAGGCTGTAGGTGCATGCCAAGAGCCAGACCTCAGAAAGTCATGGGGTATTGAGGCTTGCTTTGAGGCCCCTGATGTCATCCTCCCTGGGCAGGATCACTCCCTAAAAGGGACTCCTCCACTGGCTAGCAGGCACAGGTAAGAGGGGAGCTCCTGCAAGGGCCCGGGGTGGCTGCTGCAGACTGGGCCATCCTAAACCCGGGTCACACCCAGTCTCAGTTTACCAAGTTGTGGCAGCAACTTGTGCATGTGCGTATCTTTAAGGCTCCCTTTAAAAACCAAAAGTCCTTAGAAAGTACCATAAGCTTTCCTTTCTCTGTGCTCAGGTAGCCACAGATGTGTGCATGCTTAAGGAACCCTGGTTACAAATGGCCTGGCTACAGAGACACCAAGGGCCCAGCATGGGTGCACCTTGATGTTAAGGGTGCCTTCTGTAGCCCCTGTTGAGGTAGCTAGTACATAGCACTTAGTGGAGGTGGCTGCTAAATTAATAGTTTACTTAGCATTGCGCGCCAACTTATGCTCAGCTCTGGGGTGCTGTGCCGTCCCTGTAACCCGCAGACAATGTTCAAGGCAGTTTGTGTCCCTTAGAGTCTTAAATGGCCAGGGCAAGAAACGTCAGAACAAGTGCAAAGGTACCTCTATGCTCCCCAAAAAAACCCTAGGGAAAGCTCCTGCAAGCTTCTGAGTGTCCCGAGGGCTGGGTTTCTTTCTACCCCTCTACACATTCATCACATGTGTCCTGGCAGAAACTCTGTCTATCAGAGCGGGAGGAAGGTCAAGAGGAAACTGGTGAGCAAGGTGGGGAGGAGGAATGGTCACTAGCTGGTGCTCTCAATATTCACTTCACCTCCAAGGCTGCTCTTGCTGCTGTAGCTGGAAGTGTCCTGTTTTGACAATTCTGCACGTCATCCAAGAGCCTCATGCCTGAGTGGTTTTCTTATCCCCCAAAGGGTGGTCAGGGCAGAATTCAGCATGTGGGAGCAGATGGATGGAAATGCCCAGGACGCAGAAGGGGAGGGGCTCGGTGCTAGGATCCCAGCGAATTTGGGAGCAGCGCCTGACCCCCAGCCCTGCATCTGGCCTGCACGTGGAGGCCCGTCTCAGATGAGCCCTGGGTGTTCCTTCATTCTGGTCAGCAAGTGAGACCAGACTATTTGGTAATTCCGTGGTCTCTGAGGAGTTTGGCACTTCTTGCTTTTAAAAGTTGAGAAAATGAAGAACCAGGTTTAAACAATGAAGAGTGGGCTAAGTTGATCTCCTCTGTTCACCAGTAAAGGAAGTAGACCCCACATGGGTCTGAAACTCCTTGAATCCCTTATGACATATCTTTCATACTCTTTCTGATATCTAGTGAAACCTAGAAATAAGTGCAATAAATGCACTCTTTAACAGTTCCTATTGCAAATGCTGCACTATTTTGAACTGGTGCAAAATCAGCCTACATTTGATTATTGATACCTGAGAAATCTTTGGGTAATCCAAAATATTCTGGCATTGAGTAGCAATTAGTGACTTCGTTACTTAAAGAAATGGGAGCACGTGCTTTTCCTCCCTGCTAATACCAGTGAACACCGTCGGGTGACTTTCAAGCCGAGGTCACTTGCAGGCTCCCTTCTGGCTTCACTGGGACACCACCAGGAGTCTGGAGAGACCTGCACCCTCACTAACACTGCCCAGCATCCCAGAGAGCTCACACAGAGCACCGGCCTGTTACTGCTGAAGGCTTCAAATAGGGAACAATATTAAATAGGTTTTATAAAAATATAAGCAGAATGAATGGCTTCTCTGAAAACTCTGAAGCCTATTCTCCTAGGTCAGGCCTGTAGAATAGCACCACCTGTCCAGAGCACACCAGAGCAAGAGCTGCATGGTAGGGAGGCAATGTGCACATGACCTTGGACTCCAGCCTGTGAGCCTGAAATGAGTCCCACTGAACAAGGAGTTCTCACTCCAGGCAAGAACAGTGAATGGCTGTGAACGTGGGCTAGGGGCTGGCTTCCTCAGTGAGGCTCAACTCTGACTGGTATGGAAACTTGGGTTTGCCTCTGACTCCCAGGACCCTGGGCAGCCTGGCTGCTGGCCAGCAGACCCTCTGATTAGATCTTAAACAAAACAAAACCAAAACACCGGGTGGCGCCTGTGGCTCAGTGAGTAGGGCGCCGGCCCCATATACCGAGGGTGGTGGGTTCAAGCCTGGCCAGGGCTGAACTGCATCAATAGCCGGGCGTTGTGGCGGGTGCCTGTAGTCCCAGCTACTCGGGAGACTGAGGCAAGAGAATCGCCTAAGCCCAGGAGTTGGAGGTTGCTGTGAGCTGTGTGACGCCACGGCACTCTACCGAGGGTGAAAAAGTGAGACACTGTCTCTAGGGAAAAAAAAAAACACCACTAAATGTGTGATTTTTAAGAAAGGCTGTCCTAATCCTGATTTCCACTTTTTTTCTAGTTTAAAGTCTCACAGTTTCATTTTCCTTTCTGCTGTCATATTTTCATAATGTGGCTCTCCGGAACTTGATCCCTGTCAGTCCTGATCATTCTTTACATAACGGCCTCAGAAGCACCAGATTTTCTAGAGATGGGGGAGGGGCCTCGAGGACACAGAAGGTGTGCAGTGGCACCCATGGAGGTCACAGCCAGCACTGGCTGTTCCAGCCCAGTTCTGGCAGGAGGCACAGTTAATCCTCTATGTAGACAGAAGGAGAAAGTACTTCCAGGTCTTTGTGTTCTAGACAAATTGCCATATTGACTTTGCTTTCCCAGCTGAACTGAGGTTGAGAAGCTGATCTTTAAGGCTATAACAACTATTTAAGATGTTTGAAAAATGACCTTACACACAGAGTGGGAGGGGAAGAGACCTAACGATCTAAATCTTCGTTAAAAAAAAAAAAAAAAGGAACTGCTGTGAAATCTGAGACTGGGTGAAACTGTCGTTTGTAGGATACTGTGCCCTTCCCTCCCTGTCTGGGGGCAGCCCCGCCCAGCCCAGGCTGCAAAGTCGCACGTGCCTCCTCTCCACTCCGGGAAGCATGTGCCACCACCAAGAGTTAAAAAAAAAAAGCGTCACATTGTAAAAAGCAACATAGGAAAAGACGTAGGAGCTGCCAAATGGGGCCCAGAAGAACATTTGCAAATAGTTTGTCCCTAAACAGACAATCATGCCCACAGACGGCGTGAGTGAGCTGGTTCTGATTTCACAGGAACAGAGGGCAAAGAGGGAGCCAGCACACTCACAGCTGGCCTTTCTCCACTAGCTTAAAACGGTCCGGGGCTGGAGACATCGTTTTCTGGGCTCTTCTGCACAAACCTGGAAATAGGCTTTTCCACATATTAGTTACGACCACGGAAACAGTGAACTGAAAACAAAACCACAGCTGCATCTTGATAGCTTATCAAACAGTTCTTTAAAATCTCAATCCTATGATTCCAAAGCAGCGTGTTGTCCTTCTTCAGATTCAGGAAACAGAAGTGAAGTCTTTCAAATAAATATTTTGCTGCTTTTAAAATACCTAACCTTTGGGTGCATCTAGATTTACAGAATTATAATTGTTGTTAAAAAAAAAAAAAAGTGCTGATTAGTTTTCAAAATTATAAAGGAGCACAAAGTCAAAAGAGTAGTAGGAAGGAAAGACAGGCACTTATTTCGAGGTTACCAGTTAATTAAATGGTCAGTTACTAATGCGACGTAAAGAAATGTGCACTGATTAACATCGGGTGAGCTAAAATTATCAGATCATTGAACATCATGGCCCCTTCATTTTCCAAGTCCTGATATTAGCCACTTGTCACCAGCATTTGAGTGCTATGCACGCTCTTAGGAGGCCTGGTTAAAACAAAGACGGATGTGGAATAACGCTCCCGTTACCCAGGGCGCAGGCTTTCCAACCTTTAAGGCTAACGTGGTGGATATTTGCGCACAATCACACTACTTCCATTTCTCCTTTGCAGTGCTGTCAACTTGAAAGGCCCTTGAGAAGCAGCCGCTGCTGCTGCTGAGTTCCAGGCGTCAGTACATGTCTCTGTATATCTCCTGCAGCAGGGGGTGCAGCGCGGCGTCAGACTCCGTCTTCTTGATGATCTGCACCAGCTGCGCGTGCTCCGTGACCAGCTGCCGGAGGTCTGCCATTTTTTGAAGGAGTTTTGGGAAGAGAAAGATATCGTCTGGATGGTTGTTCTGCAAGTGAAGTTTGAGCACATGCACAATACCCTCCTGCATTTTTTCAATGTGTCCTACGTTTAGGAGGCCGGGGCGATCTATTCTCAAAAGAAGAGAGAGATGTTTGAGTGTGACAATCACCTGACAACTGATCATCAGCTCAAGGAGCCAAACATTCCTATTTCACACAGAAAAGCCAAGCTGCTTTCAGACTAGAAGATGGAAACAGGTTTTTCCAAAGTCCCTAAGCAAAATAAGAACAGGAAGGACCGACAATCATTCCTAAACATTTATACTATCAGGCCAGTGCCCGGGCTCCACCCGACTGTGTGGGTTTACCTGGTTACAGCCTGTCAGGGATGAAACCCAAGACATGAGGAGTCACGGTACATCCTGATAGTGATGGCAATGATTTTGCATAATATGAGAAGTGAATTTCTTATCCCTGAGTCAAAACTACACATCTGGCTTTGGTTTTTCCCCCAGGTTTAAGGAGTGTGATCGAGGTGGACTCAGGGCGTGTGGCCTGCCGCTCTGTCACAGGCACCTTCCAACTGAGTCAGGTAAAGAGGTGGGGCAAGAAGTGCCTGGGAGCTGGGGTAGGGAGCCGACTGGCTAGAAAGGATGCAGAGAACCCCTGAGATGGGGATGGATGGGGCAGGTGACTTCCCTGGGGCAGCTGGTACCAGACTATCTGGGACAGTTAGACCTGCCTCTCAGTCCAGAGCACACTGCCCCAGGCCATACTGTGCAGGTGGCGCTCCCTTTAAAGCCCTGCCATTACCAGGGCCTTTCAAGTGTTGCTAATGGTGGGGTATTTATCTTCATTGTTGCAAAATAAATATAATTATTAAGTTTTTTAGCTGGCCCGGGCCAGGTTCAAACCCACCATCCTCGGTGCATGTGGCTGGTGCCGCAACCACTGTGCTACAGGCGCTAAGCCGTAATTATTAAGTTTTTAAACAGAGAAATTTTTTAAAAGGTAATTTCAACTCCACAATAATAGATATAACATACAGCTCCCCAGACATTTTTTATAGGATCGACACAGGATTATAATTTCTTTTAAAAAACTGTGATTATGCTACATAAAAATAGTTCGGCAATTGCTTTTTACGCAGAGTACTACATTTTGATCACACAAAAGGACAAGTCATGTGTACTTGCTTTGCCCTTTTATACTTTATTCCAGAATGTAAGGACTCTGTCCCTCTGACTAGTGCCCAGCCCGGCAGTAACGGGCACCCGCTAGGTAGGCTCAACGCCAGATGGATGCAGCCAGCCTCAATTCCGCAGTGGGCAAATCACGGGGACAGTATGGCTTTGGGCAGCCAGGGGTGGGGAGGCAGTGACCCCCTCAGTCTTCACCACGGCTGGGTAAAGTCAGCCGAGTTTACAGTCAGAGGATGACCTTCCTAGACCCAAGACAGGGCTATTTAAAGGCACATGCACTGAGCCAAAAATCTGAGCTGCAGAGCCGGGCACAAAGGGGCCCAGCTTTCCTCACCGGGTTCTGTCTCCCCAGCAAATCACACCCTGCAGTGGCTGCCACTTAGCCACCTGTAGGTTTCATTAGGAAAAAGCACAGCGATTGCCAATAGTGACAGCAAGTACACTCACACTGTACAGCACTTTAGAGATTATAGTCTACAATATGGATATAATACAATTATGTAATAATACTGTAAGAATATCATAACATATAGGCCATATATATTACAGTAGAGCCTCCATAGTCGACCACTCCCTTCACTGATCACCTTCTTAAATCGACCTAATTTTCAAAAATTAGGACATGCACCACATGTAACATATCAGTACAGCAGGCCTAGTTCCGTATGTTTTTTTTGTTTTTGGAATTTTTGGTCGGGGTTGGGTTTGAACCCACCACCTCCAGCATATGGGGCCAGTGCCCTACTCCTTTGAGCCACAGGCGCCGCCCCCTAGTTCCTTATGTTGACCCCTCCATTTTTACAGTCCCTTGTGTGGTCACCTTACAGAGCTTCTGCTGTATTATATATCATAATATAACTGTAATTGTGCCTAATATGCTTATATTCTATCTAACATATTCGATATAAACATATTTGTTTATAATATTAGATAAAATTATAATAGAAATGGAGTATATTTGTATGTCATAATTGAAGTATAATTATACAATATAGAAATATTTATTTATATGTAATAACACTATACACTATAATGTAATACAATATTGACATAATTACCACTTACGTCTACTCAGACGTCCCCCTACCCTGCAGGGTCCACTCCGCCTGAACAGCTCAGGCTGGTATTGAATTTACCACTGCCAAATTCTTCAAGACAGGAGCCTGTACGTGACCCGGCTCCGGAGGATTAAATCAACCACTCACCTCCACAGCAAATTATAGCAGCCACAAAAAGAGAAATGTCACTGTCATCCAGTTCCAGCGCATTGAACTTCATGGCGAAGTCAAACTTAGGCTCCATGATGTCACAGAATGGCTTTCGGAGGCTTTTTAAGAACTCCCGAGTTATAAAACCATTTCCATATGCTACCAGCATCCCGTCTTTGTTCATCACAGAAGACAGCATCGCAAATATGGCCTCATAAACTCCATATTTCAGCAACGTCACTTGGTCGTTCAGGTCCAAGTTCGCAAAGCCTGGGATGGCCTTGGCAAACTCTGTGAGCTCCGTGACGGTCTCCACCGATGTGCACTGACAGCAGTGGAAGATACGCACCTCCGCCTCCTTGTTCTGGATGCCATTGGCCACCAGCTTGGCCACCAGCGTCTTCTCGGCCATACAAAGCGTCTCCATATCATGTATAACAAAAGGCTGCAAAGAAGAATGCTGAACTAAGTCAGGTGATCTGTGACAAGCTCTGCTTTCCATGCCCAAAGAACGAACGAGTCGCTGCTGTATCCAAACCACCACCCTGGTGCTATGGAGAATTCAAAATGCGCAGGAGACACAGGCCTCCTCTTCAGACAACTTCAAAATTACAGGTGTTGGGGAAAGTGAGACATTCATGGAAAACTAACAATATAGACTAGTGAAGTAATAACACTCTTCATTGGGTAGGGATTTCATTGCTAAGAAAGCAATGTACTGATTTTGGCACGAAAGCTAACAAGAAGAGTATTAACAAAGCACCTTTAATATTTATAATAGTCACTGAACTCCTAAACACTATTTTGAGAGCCTTAATTGTAATAATTCTTAATTTTACCCATTTATAAACTTTAGTGGTAAGTATCATTACTGAACACCATTGAATGTGTAAACACACACCACTCAGAAAGTTGTATATAAAATATATTGTAGGGCGGCACCTGTGGCTCAAAGGAGTAGGGTGCTGGTCCCACATGCTGGAGGTGGGGGGTTCAAACCCAGCCCTGGCCAAAAAAAACCTGCAAAATATATATATAGTAGACATGAGCAAATGAGTACTGTTAAACTCTTCAGGGATCGGGCGGCGCCTGTGGCTCCAAGGAGTAGGGTGCTGGCCCCATATGCTGAAGGTGGCAGGTTCAAACCCAGCCCTGGCCAAAAACCGCAAAAACAAAAACCTCTTCAGGGATCAAGTGGAGAAGGCGTGGCATGCCAGGTTTTCTCTATGTGCAAGACTCCACCAGCCTCACCAGCACTCTGGCTTCCAGAACAAGCACCAAGGCCCCAAAGCAGCTCCCCACAGGCTGTGGGGCCACTCACGTCTGAACCTGAGGGTCCTGCCATTTTGTAAAGGGCTGGTGGTGGAAGAAAAGATGACTGGCCATATTATTGAAGCCAACATACTTAGAAGGGATTATACGTCTGTTGGGGCTGAGGAGAATGGGGACAAACACCACTGTCGGCTGAAATGGCATCTATGTGCACAAAATGACAGCGTCAGTCTCTGGCTTCCCGCGTGGTCTATACAGGGCAACAGGGCAGTGGACGAAGGCATTATCTCCAAGCCCTCCGGAACACCTACACAGAGGCAGGTGCATCTGCCAGTGGGCAGAACCCCCTACTCCTGATGCTTCTGCGCCCACGGCACTAAGTGTCTCCTGTTTCTGGGTGCACACGAGCATCTCCAGGATCACAGGGCAGAACCCTCTTCAGGGCACCTGTGGCCTGGCCAGGTAGAGAGAATCAGCAATCAGACAGGCTGTCTTAGAAATATGTACACAGACTTAGAACTTGCAATTTGCAACATAGTGTTGGATTATAAATCTGCATCAGAGAAAAGGGGAATTAATTTTTTAGAGACAAAGTCTCACTCTGTCATCCAGGCTGGAGTGCAGTGGCATGATCATAGCTCAGTGCAGCCTCAAACTCCTGGGCTCAAGCGATCCTGAGTTCCTCCACTCCTGAGTAGCTAGGACAATAGGTGCCCACCACCACAGCTTGTTAATTTAAAGGTTTTTTTTTTTTTTTTTTGTAGAGACCGGATCTTGCTATGTTGTCCAGGCTGGTCTTGAAATACTAGCTTCAAGAAATCTTCCCACCATGGCCTCCCAAAATGCTGAGATTATAGGTATGAGCCACCAGGCCTACCCCAAGATATTTAAAAAATTACTCACGAATAACTGAAAGCACTCTCAGTATGAAATTCAAAGCCTATTTTCTAAATATCTTGTCTGATTAAGGAAGACTAAAAGGATCTCTCTCCAAAGATCTTAAAATCAGACCAGACTACCACTGTTATGGAAAAGTTTGGGGTAGTTCTTCTTGACAGCAACTTTAAGTTCAGATTTAAAGAATTAACATTTATCAGAAATACTCAATAAATATTTTTAAGGGGTAGATGGCAGTATTCCCCCTACTCCAGAAAATGTACTATCATGCCACCTTTACTTTATTCAAATCACTCAGTTTTTTCTAAAGTACATTCAGCAGAAATAAATGTGTTAAATAATTTCTTTTTTCTTTTTTGAAATAAAGTTTCACTATGTCACCCTCGGTAGAGCGCTGTGGCATCACAGCTCACAGCAACCTCAAACTCTTGGGTTTAAGTGATTCTCTTGCCTCAGCCTCCCAAGTAGCTAGGACTACAGGCGCCCGCCACAGCACCCGGCTATTTTTTTGTTGCAGTTGTCATTGTTGTTTACCTGGCCCGGGCAGGGTTCAAACCTGCCAGCCTCAGTACATGTGGCTGGAGCTGTAACCACTGTGCTACAGGTGCAGAGCCAATAATTTTTTTTTTGTGGTAAAAAAATAAAACAAATTGGAGAAATACTGAGTTAAGCGAAGTTGGGACCTCCCAGGTCTTTAACACAAATGTGTCCTGGGAGGCCCGGCTGGGTAGTGGTTCCCACAGTGTTCTGACCACAGAGTGCTTGGTATCATTTATTATCTGGTGGAGTCAGATAATACTGCTCAGGAGTAGTGTAGGCCTGGCTATATAATCTGCAGAGCCAGAGAAAATTGAAAATGTCGGCCCCTTGTTAAAAGATAATTATTAAGGCCAGGCACAGTGGCTCACACCTGTAATCCCAGCACTCTGGGAGGCTGAGGCAGGAGGATTGCCTAAGCTCAGGAGTTTGAGACCAGCCCAAGCAAGAGTGAGACCTCATCTCTACTAAAAATAGAAAAACTATCTAGGTGTTGGTGTGGTGGGATAGGGGACTATAGTCCCAGCTATTCAAGAGGCTGAGGCAGGAGGATCAGTTGAGTCCAATAATTTGAGGTTGCTGTGAGCTAAGACGACATCATGGCACTCTACCCCAAGGTGACAGAGTGAGACTCTGTCTCCGGAAAAAAAAGAAAAAGATAATTATTAAGAATTTCAAGATGGCAATGGCAGAGCATTCACCCCAAGTGTGGGGCCTTCTAAACATGAGAGGTGTAAGATGGCTCACATGTCCAAGAAGCCTACCCCACACTAATTTATGGGGAATGTACTCTCATAAATGAGGACTTACATGGTAACAAATATTTCATTTCACTTTTATGAAATTGTTGCTTGGATCTTAGAAAACAGCCCCCATTTAATAGGCAAAATTTAAAACCATTTTAATACAAAGCAAGTGTTAACATTAAGAAACGGATGTTTATTAAAGCTAACGAGAATCTGTCGTAAAACACCCTTGAAAATTTGCCAAACTTGATTGATAAGCATTCTTGGTGAGACTATTTCAAAAAGTCTGTGCAGCTTATATTTAACTTTGAAATGTGCCTTTTATACTCAAGTTTGAATATGAATATATCTGATGTTACTTGTGTTCATTTCATTTCAAATACATTAAGTCAAGCATGCTATAAAGATTTTAAATAGCACGAGGCAGAAAGCTGCCTAGTTCTCCCCAAATCACTCCAGCCAAGACCCAAACATTCCCCTCGCTACACACTGCTGTCCTTGACACAGCTTACTGTTTTCTGTGGTGTTACATGATACTAATTCCTCTAAGTAGCAGCCATCATCTTTTAGCAAACGTTAAGTATGAATCCTTGGTAGAACTTCTCTGGATAAAATTACTTAATAAGGTCTTTGTTGCATTTTACTACTTATTTCTAGAAACAGCATAAAATATTAAGCACATGTTTCAATCTAAAGACAACTTAAGTACTCATAGCAGATATAATATTTAACCACACACAGTAAGCAAAACCCCAAGACACGGCACAAAATAACACCCACCAACAGGGGCAATTCTACCCCAGCATGGCGCCCGGGAGCACATCCTTATTTCAAAGATTCTGAAATGTCGAGGTGATGTTGAGGAATTCCTTTGGAACTGATCTCAAAACCCTGTGCTCAGCTGCGTGTCAGAAATTAGTCTCCTTGCTTCACATATTTTTTTCCAACAAGACATTTTACTCTGTTTAATCTCAACTTGCATACCAGTGTGGTTATAATGGATTCATGATTTTGTGTAAAATTCCATTGTTTTCTCAGAAAGTAAAGGTTTTCCATAACCAGAGATAGTCCAAGACTCTAAAGATTTTTTAGAAGGCAGAGGTAACGTGTAAAGCAACTAAGCCTCTGTGACAGTAGGTATGTGTGTGCACACGTGTGAGTATGCGTGTGTGGGAGCCAAGCCCTCGGTTGTAGGGAAACAAATGTCACAGAAGGTCACTGCCTTCACCAAAGCTCCTCAGCCCGTTTCCATGTTGCTTCTTCAAAATCTTCTCATGATATTCTGAACCCCTGATAGATCAAATCAACGTCTGAAGATGATGGTGAAAAGCACCTTTTTTGGAAGCCATGCTCAGATGGGACTACTGTCCCCCCTTCCTCTCAGCTCTGATTCTGTCCCTGTGAAATCCAGAGGCAGCGAACTCCCCAAAGGTGCTCTGGTCCCATCATTAAGGGCTCTGATCACTTTCTGACCTACAGTTCCGAAATTTCAGGGACTTAAACCAGTCCCAGTGTCCAGACAGAAACACTTCATCCCCCCACCTTTCCCCAAAGCAAGGTGCCCACACGGCTCCCTGCAGCACCTCTCCTGTCACCTTTGCAATGTCTGCCCTCCAGGTCCCCCAGTGCCCTGACTGGCTTGAGGTCAGCCGGGGGCTTTGCTTCATCTGCCTACAAGGCCATGCTCTGGTCTTCACAGAACAGGACATGACCTCTACAGAGATCAATGGAATGCAACCCCAGAAAACCAGAGGGACTGCTTTAAAATTAAAACCTGTCCAGGTTTTTCCATACCAAGGCTTCAAACACCTGAGGTCCCAGTTCTGGTTGGAACCATGGGTTGGCACCTGCTGCCGCCCTGGCAGCCCCTGCAAGGAGGAGGCGGCCTGTCCCCCAGGCCTGCAGCTCAAGTTCACCACCTTGTGCAATTATGCCTCTTCACTGGCAAATTCATCCTCCCTCCTCCCACCCCCGAATAGCAACAAAGGCAGGCCACCTTCCTGAAGCCATGGTAAGGGCTGAGGGTGCCTAGGCTGGCCCTGATGTAAGGAGACTTGGGAAGGATGCCTGGGCACGGTCAAGGCGAGTATGTCTGGGCTAATGCCCAGTCCCAATAGCTGTCCTGCCAACAGAAGGCACTGCTTTCAAAACTCTGGAAGGAATACATACAGACCATGGTCAGCCAACAACCATGGCAGCCGCAAAACTGGAGCTCTGTGGGGAGATTCAGGCAGTGTGGCTGGTAGTGGGCGTCCCTGAGTGGTGGGGTGCCTTGTACTGGAAGCAGTGAGCTCCAGAAGGCCAGCAGCCTGGGGTGGGGAAGAGACGGAGCCTCCACCATTCTGCGTGCAGGACATGCTGAGATGTGACCCTGGCTTAGAGCATATGGTCTGTAATGTAACCAGTGAAAACTGGGGCCTGCAGTGCCCTGGACTGGAGGTGCATGGGCAGGAGCAGGCATCTGACTCTTAGCAGCACCCCAAATCCTGTCTTCCTACCAAAAACGGAATTGTAAACCCCAATCCTAAACTATTAATCCATTATTTATTTTCTTTCTCTTTTCTTTTTTTTGAGACAGAGCCTCAAGCTGTCACCCTGTATTATTTATTTTCTTAAGACCAAGATACAAACAGATTCCTGCCCACGAGTAGCTGTGTGAAGAGTCCTCACTGTCCCGACTTCCTCACTCTGCCAAGGGAGCCTTGGGGGTCTCTGTGGGGAGACACGGAAGGACTCTCTGCGGGAATCAAATTCACCCTGAACAGGGGTCTTTCGTTAAGAGCAAAGATGACTTTTTGCTTTAAACACTTAAAATCCAAGGTAGAAATAATAAGATCAGGAACTTTTGTTCCCCTCATTTGGGGCTATACTAATCATTTCCAGGACAGAAATGCCGCAGTGAAAAAGGTGACCCTTTGTCATCCAGAAAGGGTCTAACCTGGTACGAACCTCTGGGCTGCCTGGCGTGGGTGCCTACTGGAACCTTCTAAAATGTCTTGGCTTGTTTAACTGGAGAATTCACGGAAGGATTAGAAGACTTGGTAAGAGTGGTTTGGTTCGTTCATGAAAGTAAGTAGCTTGTGAAATACTTTATTTTCCTATGACTAAAAATTCCAGCTAGTAATTCCCAATAAGGATTGCTCCAAGCTATTCATTACTACAGATTAAACCTGTTTCACCACACTCATAAGGAAAAGGCAAAATATCTTTATTCACCAACCTAGAGCTGCCCCCCTCTTGGAAGGTAGCTCTGAGATTTATCCTTTAACAGAGAGAAAGACTATGGGGGTGTGGACAAGTGCCCACCAGGGGCAAACTCTGTTGCCTCTGAAGAGGTCCAGAACTTGCCGAAAGACAATGTTTCTGTAAACAGGTGACCCTTTCTAAGCCCCAATGTGTCACTGCCTTCTCTCTGAAGAACAAGGCAGGTTTGTGGGTGAGATGGAGACAGGAAGGGCCATGTGCAGGGCCCAGTCTGCGGAGCCAGAGACATTCTGAATGGGACGTGAGTGGTTTTGTTTTCTGGCCTTAAAATAGGGATTTAAGAACATACACTTAAGAAACGACGCTAGTACTTGGTAAGCTATTAACCAGTGGCTTTTTTCCCCTTTTGGTGTATGAAGTATGTAGCCAATTTAATAACTCTCTTGCTAAGAGCTTTGAGGTAGATCCAAGCAAGAAGACAGGAATTGCTGTTCAGCCACATTTTAGTCCTAGAATGAACTGTTTCCATGTCCACTGTCTCTTGCTGGACCTTGGGATCGACATTATTTTCTCTGCATTAGACATGTTTCCTCAATTATTCTCAAGACTCTAGTTGGCACGTTGCCAAGAGAAAACCCTTCAGACAAGACTAAATGGCAGCAGAGACACCTACTGGGTTGTTGCTGGCCTTCCCCGCAAGGATGACGCGGGCTTTGACCTTGTTCATGTTGAAGTTCTTCAAGTAGGCCTCGTAAATTCTCTTGGCAAGAGATTTGAGGTCTGCAGTTTCAGAGTCATCTATGTTGTGCTCACAGGTAAGAATTTCTGCTTTCAGCTTTGCTTTTTCAGATCTTGGCATCCGTCCAAAACGAATTGCTGGGATTTAGGAGGGAGACAGAGAAAAATGGGAAACAAACAGAAATGAGCAGAGGGGCTGTAACGTGGAGCTACGACGGACTCGCAAGGGCTGGATGGACAGATCCCACCAGGAATTAAACCAGGAGAGAAAGTGCACGGGCAAGTTAGAATCCCTTTCCTATTATTCTAATATGGAGAAATGAAAATAAAACTAAAAAGAAAAAAAAGAAAAGAAAACTCAAACTCCATAACTTCCAGATTCTTTTAAAAGGCTATAATAAAGGCTGGGCATGGTGGCTCACACGTGTAATCCCAGCACTCTGGGAGGCCGAGGCAGGATTGCTTGAGCTCAGGAATTCGAGACCAGCCTGAGCAAGAGCGAGACTCCCATCTCTGAAAATAGCCAGGTGTGTGGTGGGTACCTGTAGTCCCAGCCACTCAGGAGGTGGAGGCAAGGGGATTGCTTGAGCCCAAGAGTTTGAGGTTGCTATGAGCTGTGACACCATGGCACTCTACTGAGGATGACAAAGTAAGACTTTGTCTAAAAAAAAGTAAAAAAGGGGCGGCGCCTGTGGCTCAAAGGAGTAGAGCGCCGGCCCCATATGCCGGAGGTCATAGGTTCAAACCCAGCCCCGGCCAAAAACTGCAAAAAAAAAAAAGTAAAAAAGGCTACAATAAAAGGTGACACCACCACTCATCTCACCAGAAGGAATGCTTACTGTCACTAGCTACAATCAACCTTCCAGGGCAGGGCAATGACCGCAAGCTTTAGAATCACTTTACATGTAATACCATGTCCTTTATCCAGAAGGCAGAGGTGCAACCCTTATGAATTACTTATTTTAAATATACCTTCATGTCATAATTAGCATGTTCTACAATTAGAGTTTGGTTGAATAAAAATAAATTCACAATAAGATGTCTGAAATGGCACACACTTCCTACGGATGAGATGAACATTCTGTCATCTCGGTGATTTCCCGTTGGTTTTTACATCTTATACCAAAGTCTTCCCGTTTGAAGTTCCTAGCAGTGAAATCCAGGTGCTCTGCTGAATCTTGGCTATTTGAAACTTTTACTTTCTTGGGCTATTCTGATTACAAAGTGGTCTGGACAGTCAAGGTTGGAGCACATTCATGCCAAATACAGCCCTCCCTGAGGAAGGGGAACTAAGGAATCGTCGGGGACAAGTGCAGGACCACCTTACCTACCATTGTGTGACATCCCGACCGAAAGGCACTTGTGGAAACGACAGTACTGGCACTTATTTCGATTCTTTTTCTGAATCTTACAGCTACGATCACATTTGTCATATACCAGCTTCAGTCGAACCGTTCGCCGAAAGAAACCCTGTGAGATTAACATGCCGTTGATTAGAGAGCGTGGCCCCGAGTAAATCAGTGTGGTTGCTTCATCTGCCTTCCTTGCTGTTCATTTATTGTCTCTTTTTAAAGAAATTATATTTAAAAATTTAAATTTAAAAAGAATTTTAAAATTCTTTTAAAGAACTAAATAGTTCTTCTGAAAAGTCTGATATAATTGGGATAAACAGAGAATTTTAATTTTCTTTTTTAAAAGAATTTCAGAATATTATGGGGGCACGAACATTTTGGTTGCACGAATTGTTTTGTGCAGTTTGAGTCCAAGTTGAAAGTGTGCCCTTTACCCAGACAGCATGCCTTATCCCCATTAGGTGAAAATTTTAAATCTCATTACATTTAAAATGAAAACAATAAAATGAGGCAAAATTCAAAGTAATTTTAAAATGTCCCTATCGGTTGCATTCTAGGGCACCCATGGCACTTTCCACAAGCGAGTACACACTTCCGGTGTGAGCAGTGAGAGGGGATTTCTGATTCCAGCCAAACATTAGATGATTAGATCTTGCTTATGTCATATACATGAAGTCCAGGCTCGAGCATGGGAATAAAACCCTGCGAGGAGGTAGGGGATCCTTCTCATCACTCTCCCAGCTACGCAGAAGGGCTGATTGTCCTGGGGGCAGCATGCCAGACAATGGGCTTGTCTTCACGCACTCCCGGCCCAGCACTATATTCATGTAGGGGCCTGGCTGAGCTGGCGTGAGGATGAGGATACGTCCTCAGGGTACACATGGCTTGGGAAGAGGCTCCCACCCGGCAGGAGGGAACTGCCTGGAGTGAGCACCAGTTCCAGCCCCCCACTGGGTACTGGGGTACTCTGAGCAGGACGCTCTGTCTCTGAGGGCCAGTTCCCTCCCTGCTACATGACAACACCTGCCCTACCTGGCCTTTGGTGAGGGCCAAGAGATACGTGGGTAAATCCTGCCCACCTTGTATTCAAATGAAAGGCTCACTCTTAACGTGGCTTATTTTCTTTTATTTTTTATTTATTTATTTATTTTTTTGAGACAGAGCCTCAAGCTGTCACCCTGGATAGAGTGCCGTGGCATCACAGCTCAAAGCAACCTCCAATTCCTGGGCTCAAGTGAGTCTCTTGCCTCCACCTCCCAAGTAGCTGGGACTACAGGCGCCCGCCACAACACCCGGCCACTTTTTGGTTGCAGCCGTCATTGTTGTTTGGCGGGCCTGGGCTGGATTCGAACCCTCCAGCTCAGGTGTACGTGGCTGGCGCCTTAGCCTTTTGAGCCACAGGCACCAAGCCGGCTTATTTTCTTTTAAAGATCGCATTTCTCTAAGTTATTTACAAAGTACAGCAGAACAGTCTATCCTAGACTCTCTGAAGAGAGGAACTGATTTGACACTTAGTTTAGTTTCCTTTTCTTTTTAATTTAATTTTTTTATTATTATTTTTTAATTAAATCATAGCTGTGTACATTAATACAATCATGGTGTTTAGTTTAGTTTCTTATCTGGGACTTCCTGCAGCTCTCTCTTAGTAATGACAGACATTTGCATATAAGATAAACGTAACCACACATAGTCACTGGTGGGGCCACCTTGCCCTGCCCCAGAGCCCCCTACCTTGCAGCCTTCACACGCGTGAACACCGTAATGGTAGCCCGAGGCTTTGTCCCCACAGATTCTACATTCAATGTTCAATACTCCGCTGGGAGACTCGTCCGTGCTACCAGGAACCACAGGGTAGGTAACCGAGGAGGGGCTGGAAGCTGGTGAAAGGGTATCTAGGGAAAAAAGAGGGAAGACTGATGGATATTCAAGGTGTGGCTATCCCGTGTCTAAATCAGCTCTAAGAGGATGCAGCTGAGCACGTGAGGCACAGCTGGTGTGCAGGGCACGCGTCCTGAGCCAGCCCCGTCTCTGAGCCACACCTGTGCTCTCGTGACCATCAGCCACCGTCACACCGGTGCCCACCATCACGCTAGCGCCCCCATAGCTTGCACACTCCGACTAGCTCCCGCTGAGCTGACCCCTGAGCCCAAGATCCACACCGGGGCTGTCTCTTGGGCACCTACGGGATCCCCAACCCCCTACACTCAATCTGTGCTACAAAGAACTCAAAAAATCTGAAAAGACACTTCAGCAAAGACGATACACGGATGCCAAGTAAGCACATGAAACAATGCTCGACACCAGGTTAAAACGACGACGAGATGCCACCGCACAGCTACCAAAATGACTAAAATTAAAAAAAAAACACCGCATTTGATGAGGATGAGGATTCCTGGTGGGACATCTGGCAGTTTCTGACAAAGTAAAACAGTTTCACTGTACGATAAGATTGCGCTCGTAGGGTTGTACCCAACTGATTTGAAAACTTACGTCCACACAAAAACCCACACACACAAATGTCCACAGCAGCTTTACTCTTAATCGCCCCAAACTGGAAGTGACCAAGACGCCCTTCAATAGTGAGTGGATAAACTGTTGCGCATGCGGACGATGAGGTGTCATTCGGGGTGAAATGAAATGAGATATGAAGTCACGGGACGATATCATGACTCTTAAGCGCCTATTGTTAAGTGAAAGAAGCCAGGCTGAAAGTCTTCCCGCTGTACGATTCCAGACACACGGCATTCCCATGACAGTGTGAGGGTGGGTACACGGCACTGTGACCCTGGCAAAACCCAAAGAACTGCATAGCTCAGAGCGAAAATGAAATAATTGTAGATCTGTCCACATCTCCTTTCGGCTCAATCAATTTTTATTTCATATATATATATTTATAAAATATATAAATATATGTATTTTTTAATTGAGACAGAGTATCACTTTTTCATCCTCGGTAGAATGCAGTGGACCATAGCTCATAGCAATTTCAAACTCTTGGGCTCATGAGATCCGCTTGCCTCAGCCTTCCAAGGAGCTGGGAATGCAGGCGCCCCCCCCATTGACGCTGGGCTGTTTTTTGAGACAGGATGAGCTTTGGCAATCTACCCGCCTCGGCCCCAGATTGCTGGAATCACAGGCATGAGCCACCTCGTTCGGGGCCTTTTTATTTCATATATTTTGAAACTCTATTATTACATGTGTAAAATTTAGGACTGTATGTCCTCTTAATGAGTTGAACCTTTTCTTTTTTTTTTTTTTTTTTAGACACAGTCTCAAGCTGTCACCCTGGGTAGAGTGCTGTGGCATCATAGCTCACAGCAACCTCCAATTCCAGGGCTCAAGCGAGTCTCTTGCCTCCGCCTCCCAAGTAGCTGGGACTACAGGCGCCCGCCACAACGCCCGGCCATTTTTTGGTTGCAGACATCATTGTTGTTTGGCGGGCCCAGGCTGGATTCTAACCCGCCAGCTCAGGTGTACGTGGCTGGCGCCTTAGCCCGTTGAGCCACAGGCACCGAGCCGAGTTGATCCTTTTCTTATTTTGAAATGACCTTTTGCTTCCCCTCTGTTTAGCCATCTGTACCTGTATTAAGCTAAACATGAGCCATTCTGATGTCTCCAGTGCTCGTCTATGACAATAAGGATCCTTTTAACCTCCTTCCCTTGTTTGTCTGTAAACTCCCATTTCAACAGGTGTGAACCGGGCTCCACCATCCACTATGTATTCAGTTAACTGTTCATCTCCAGTACACCTGTCTGATGGCGTCAGACTTGTCAACCCATGCCCCTGTGGGAAGCGATTACCAACTAGAGTACAGTTCAGATCTTACAGACTCTGCTCACTTCCAGAGTTACTTAGGACAGAACCTCTTCCCCCACTTCCTCCAGGGTGTGGTTTCATATATGTGTAACACAGTGAGATTATCCATCCTCCAACCTCCTAAATTACTTTTGTTTTATGGTGTTTGCACAACAAAGGAATCACCTAACGACACATTTCTCAGAACTTGTCCCTGTTAACAAGGGACACACAACTATAATACCCCATATCCACCACCCAGATTTATCACACTTTAAAAATACAACCTAGAGGCTGGGCATGGTGGCTCATGCCTGTAATCCTAGCGCTCTGGGAGGCATAGGCAGGTGGATCACCTGAGCTCAGGAGTTTAAGACCAGCCTGAGCAAAAATGAGACCCTGGCTCTACTAGCAATAGAAAAACTAGCCAGGCATTGTGACCGGCACCTGTAGTCTTAGCTACTCTGGAGGCTGAGGCAGGAGGATTGCCTGGGTCCACCAGGTAGAGGTTGCTGTGAGCTATGATGCCACAGCACTCTATCTAGGGTGATTGAGTGAGACTCTGTCTCAAAAAAATAAATAGCTGGGCGTTGTGCCGGGCGCCTGTGGTCCCAGCTACTCAGGAGGCTGAGGCAAGAGAATCGCCTAAGCCCAGGAGTTGGAGGTTGCTGTGAGCTGTGTGACGCCACGGCACTCTACTGAGGGCAATAAAAGTGAAAATAATAATAATAATAAAGTAAAAACACAACCTAGAAAGAATCAAGAGTCCCCATGAGACCTCCTCCCCATCCCCACCTCCCTCTTTTTTTTTTCTTGGCCGGGGCTGGGTTTGAACCCACCAACTCTGGCATATGGGGCTGGTGCCCCACTCCTTTGAGCCACAGGCACTGCCCTCCCCACTTTCCTCTTTCAGGAGATGACTTTGCAGTGTGTGTCCATGTCCACCAATGACATATCGTTCTGTGTTCAAGATTTTACATTAATTGGCTGGGTGGGGTGGATCATGCCTGTAATCCTTGCACTCTGGGAGGCCGAGGGAGGTGGACTGCCCCAAGCTCACAGGTTTGAGACCAGCCTGAGCAAGAATGAGACCCTGTCTCTAAAAATAGCCAGGTGTTGTGGTGGGTGCCTCTAGTCCCAGCTACTTGGGAGGCAAGAGAATTGCTTGAGCCTAAGAGTTTGAGGTTGCTGTGAGCTGTGACACCGCGGCACTCTACCAAGGGGGACAAAGTGAGACTCTGTCTCAAAAAAAGCAAAAAAGATTTTACATGAATTGAACGTACTGAATATCCTTAAGCCTGTTTTCATTCCGCAGTGCTGTTTAGATGGGCGTATGTGGGTAATGCAGAGCTAGCTCATTCTTGTAAATTACTATAAAGTAGTCCACAGATACATCTGTCACCACATATCTGTTTCCTCTCAACAAATGACAGCTTGCTCCAGCTCTTCACTGTCACAAATAACGTCGCAGCGCAGGCCCTGTGCACAGCTCCTTTTAACAAAGCCCAACTCTTCACTGGGCTTGCTGGGCATCAGGGTATATGCACTATTGATGTGAATTTCCGGCGTTATGTGGCTGGAGAACAGTTTCTGCAAGAGGCCAGCTAGGAGCAGTGAGACACGCTTTCAAAGGCTCCAGGTCCCAACAGCACTGATGTGATGTCTGAGGATTTTTTTTTTTTTTTTTTTTTTGCAAAAAGGTATGACTTCTTTTCCAGCTAAAGAGAATTTTCTCGGAGGAAAAAAACAGTTCAAAAATCAAGTTTTCTAGGAAACAGTACACTTACCTGTGATAACAGAGCCATCTGATCCTGGACCGCTTCCTAAGTACTGGTATTCTGTGAAACTAAAGCTTCCAGAGCTGTCCTCACCAATGGATTGAGAGATCTCTTGAATGTTTCCCATTTCCTGTAGGAATTCCTCAGATAATGGGCTTTCCAGATCATCGGCCTCCAGCGGGGAGAGGGGGCAGATCGGGCCTTCTGTGTCCACCATCTCGACCAGACGGCACTGGTCACACAGCTGAGCTCCAAGCCGCTGGAAGGAAAGAGAAAAATCGGTAAAACTGATAGGTAAGAGCATCGTTTACCACTGGAGGCAGACCGGAATTCATAACCTCAACAGTCACACCGCTGAGCATCTTTTCCAGGCTTGAGTCTTGATAAGCACATTGAGCAAATGGAAAGTCTTTAAGTAAAAAAAAGTTTACGGAGCCAAAGCTTGTCATCCCTGAGCGATGGCACACACGTGTGAGCTCAGCCCATTCAAGGTGCTGGATAAAAAAACAAGAGCCCCAGTTCTCATGGGGGGATCACGTAAACAAACATGGGTGGGATGTCGCTGGTGACAAGGTGGCCCGGGTAAGAGTAGACGGGGTGGCCTCATTGCTTAGGGGCAGAAGAGGCCTCAGGGAAAGAGGGAGCGAGCGGTATATTCTTGGGGGAGAACATTCAGCAAAGAGAACAGAGGCGCGTGCCAAGGCCCCAGGACTGAGACAGGCCAGAACGTTCTAGGAACCGCATGGAGGCTGGTGTGGCTCAGGCTGAGGAGTATGGGGAGCAGCTGGCAGCTTGTGGGGAATGGCATTTCATCTTGTTTGTCCTCCTTGTACCCAAGGAGGCAGCTCACGAAGGCAGCCCTCAATGATTGTACAGTAACACTTTGTGGAGGTAAAAAAAAAATCTTAGTAGGTGAGTCCTAGACAATGTCAGGCTGTTTCAACTAAACAAAAGAATACATTCCATACAGGTATGATGATACAACAGTGGTTCTTCCCGTGTTAATCGGTACTGCGACCTTGAACCATTTCCTGTGACCTCCAGACTAAAGCCCAGTCTCCTCAGCACACCACTCAGGCCCTTCAGAGGAGTCCCTGCCTCATCATTCACTTGTCACCACCCTGATTTCCCCTGGAAATCATCCACACTGAGTCTGGGGCCACCTGAACCACCCTCCCCAGCGCTGCCTTCTTGAGGCCGACAGATGACAGTCAGCTTCCAGAACTGTCTTCCCACCTGAAGAGGGTCACAACAATGCCCCTGTGCTATGACACAGGGAAGGTGGCAGGAGGTGTGTACCGCACCTGTTTCCCAGGCTCCCCGGAGGGAGCGAAGAATACTTTCCCAGCAAATATTTGTCCATTAATGCAGCTGTGTAAAAATGTTTTCCCCATTTCAGGTTTGCTTAGTGTGGACAACAGCTTTAAGTGCAAAGAGAAAGGGATGTCTTGGTTTCCTCTAGAAATGAAACACAGGGAATTTTCACACATCTTTGTGAAAAGCACATCTCATGCTTGGAATTATGGTAATCAATTATGGTAGCTGACAATAACACAGAGAAAAACAAAAAGGGATTGTTTTTTAACCTTTCATAGGATTTAAAGACTTCCCTTCTCAAGAATCTATCAGTGTAAGTTAAGGCATGAACCTGTGTGGCGTTTCTACCATATTTTATTCTGCATTACATCTGAAAGAAGAGTTCTTCAAGCAGCAAGCAAAACGACGGGCTAAGCGTTATTTAAGATATTTTTCGCCGTGAACAAAAAGTTCAAAAGCTGCAGTCACTAACTCCCTTATTAACCTTAAGCTCCTCCTAATAAAAAAGTAAACATCTGGGCAGAGGCTCTGTCCAGGGGGACCTATGGACACTTCTTCGTTCCCACAGTCACATTCTCAGCACTGCAGTGGAAAATGCATGGGGACGATGGTCTTGGATTCCTGCAAATGTTCTTTCTCCCAGCCTGGTGCATGCTCCTGGCATGTTCTAACATTTCCCCCGTCGCTGTGGCCTCTGCTCAGGGGCAGAAGTATCAAGGGCGACGTCTCCAAAGCTTTGCCTAATGCCCACACAACAGTGCGGCTCCCGGTTCACTGAAACAAGCAAACAGGGCCAGCCAGTCCCCGTGTCCTCTGCCCCAAATGCTCCTGAGGGATTAAGAGGGATAACCCACGATCCCTTTGCTCGGTGACTCCTAATTTGGTCCAAGACGACCCAAATAGTGCTTAATTAGGTTTCCGTTTCATAGCACAGGTAGAGTCCGACCTAAGTTGAGAGCTGAGGGCCAAACAGGGGGTGCTGAGAATAAATAGCTCCTCCGTCCCCAGTCCCAGCGACCATACGGGGTTGTATGCGCCCCCCTCATTCCTTCCTTACCCCTTCAGTTCCTAAATCCATTTTTTCTTGCCCATCCAATTTCAACGTTAGAGCTAAACCAAGTATGTCACGAGCTCAAACTACTGAAATTCTATTTCAGATCTTAGTAATCGAACATTTATGAACCAGACTATTCCTTTGAGAACTACAAATCACTGAATGCAAGAAGTACAGGACATTAAAAAAAAGAAAGACAAGAAGAAGAAGATGGCACTGCATTCAGTTACACTATTCTGCTGCCTACACACAGGGCAGGTGGAGACACTTGGCTAATTCCAGTGCCGCCTGATAACCTTGAGCACTGAGGCTCTCTCAGTATCACCATCTCAGGGAAGCGAGACTGTTCGGGACTATTCGGGAGACTGGGCTAAAGCGAGTTGTTAGTGGTGTGATAAGCTCTTTCTTTGAGAAGCCCATTCTCTGGATTCTCACTACCTGGGCCTGATTCTGCATGTTGTAACTTCTTGAATGTCTGTCTCTCCCATTAGACTGTATGTTTGTGAGGCCAGGGAATGACCTGCCCTGATCTGTGCATCCACCCTTCTAGCACAATCCCTGAGACACAGCAGGTGTTCAGTATCTGTCACTCAGCACAGAAGGTGCGTGAAGGGTGCCGGTCTGTGAGAACGCGCCTGGGCTCCGTACCAGCCGCCGTGGCTTGCTGTCACCCAGATGGCAACGCGGCACACAGAGTCAGTGTGTCCAAAGACAACAAAGATGCAATGGGTATCTAGAACAGAAGTCAGAGGGATTCTGTGTTGGAAGAGCAGTGAGGAATTTGCAGAGTAAATTGTGATCCTCACAGGGCTGAGGAAACAAAGGGGGAAACAGATGGAGCAGACGGGGGTGAAGGAGTCATCAGCCTGAGTCTCTCCCTCACAGGGACTTCCCAGGACTTGGGAAGTGTTCGCTCACTGTTGGACAGAATAAAAGAAAGCCGTGAACTGCTCCGGAGACCCCCCAGGCAGCTGCCCTGCCTCACCCACCTCTGCTCTCTAGACTCTACCCAGCTTCTTGGACCTAGAAGGCCCTTCATAAACACTTTCTGAAATTCCATATTAAACAGCAAGTAGCCGATACTCTCCCAAGTATTACACATCTTTATACGCTATGTGATCAGATACCCAAGAAAAAGGACAAATGGAACTGGGCTTGAGTTTTCACACTGAGAACTTACATTCAACACAGAAGCACCCAGATAGTTATAAACATTCAATCTTCACTTTCCGGCTGCTGCTCTGCACAACCCCCCCGCCCCAAGTTACTGCACTGCAAACCCTCCTCAGATTACCACTTAATATGCTTAATAAGGCCACCCTGGAGAAGTCTATTCACAACTCCTTTGTTCAATTAAGTCTGGCAAGATGTGTGCCTGGTTTAAAAGCACAAGATGGAAGGAAGTCTTCTCCCAGGGCAGCCCTGCAGTGTGTCAGCCTGGGATTCTTCCCTTTTCCACCATTTCTGATTCACTGCCTTGTCTGATTCTTTGTATTTTTTATATATTGCATGTCATATTTAGAAGTCTTTTGGCTCAATGTGTTGGGCTAAGGTTCAAAATAACATTTCAGAATAAACAAACAAAAGAAAGCTAAAACTAAAAAGCCCTCTGTACCTTCACCTCGACTGAGTCCACCAAAATAGATTAATCATTACCACATGCATAATGATTAACACACTAAAAAAGTGCTTACGGAAACACATTTCAGACAGAGGAAAAGAGGAGCAAAACGTAACAGCGGTAAAGAAACTCAGACTAGGTATGTGGATAGATTAAATCAAAAGAATTAGCTGGGTGCAGTGGCCTGTAATCTGACCACTCTGGGAGACCAAGGTGGAAGGATCCCTTGAGTTCAGGAGTTTGAGACTAGCCTGAGCAAGAGCAAGGCCCCATCTCTAAAAATAGCCGGGAGTGGTAGTGAGCCTGCAGTCCCACCTACTCAGGAGGCTGAGGCAGGAGGATCACCTGAGCCTCGCCTGCAGTCCCACCTACTCAGGAGGCTGAGGCAGGAGGATGGCCTGAGCCTGAGAGTCTGAGGTTGCTGTGAGCTATGATGATGCCATAGCACGACAGCCTGTGGGACAGAATAAGACCCTCTCTCAGAAAAAACAAGATAAAATCAAAGGCATCACAAAGAATTTGCAGGTCATGTAGGTTTATCTAGAGACATCTAGATCTTTCTCAACAATGCCCAAGGCATTAAATTCAAAATTTTGTAACCATAATAATTCGGTGTGTAAGAGAAAATGACAGACCCAAAGCGCATAAGAGTCGGCCGTGAGCTCCTACGCCTTTACCTTTAAAGGTGCAAGAAGAATGTTTCGGACCATTTCCAAGAAAAACTCCCTCTGGGTGTTATACAAAGTTCACATTAGACGCCAGTACCTATTACTTCCATTTCAAACCTAGCACTTCCTCTCAATTTTCTGAAAGTCTGTAGTTTTTACATACGTGTATAATCTCACCTTTTTGGATGGTAATACAACTATACAAATAATGGAAGAAAAGCTGTAAGTTTAGACACATTTTGTGTCCACTGCTGAGAAGCCTGTCACCAGATTCCAAAGTCAACTGAAGTGGTCGAATTTACCACTCAGAAGCTGTGATCCGTCCGATGCAGGGTGGAAGGCTGGGCGGGGGGGATAATGTGGACACATTTTCTAGCCAGACGCTGGAGGCAGCAGAGGATCAGTGGCCTTGCCAGTTACAACAGGGAATGTGGCACACAACTGATGATGGCATTTCGGAATGTGGCTTTTGGCAGATACACGACAGGTGAACTTTCTACGGTTGCGCCTTCATTTTCCAAGTTAAATGGATGGTCAGTCATCTTTGCGATGGGAGACCATGTTTTATGAACTTCACGGAACATACATGAGTCTCCACTTGTGCTGATTGTGTGTGAAGGACCCACAGCCCCAGGGCCCTCGGGGGCAGTGAGGGAACAGCACAGGAAGGAGGGACAAGGAGAGCCATAGTTACTGACTGCCCTCCTCGGGCCAGGCTCTCAGTACCAGTGACATGCATTTCTTCTTTGACCCTCACAATGCAGGGCAGGGAAGGCACTGTTTATTGGTCTCACTTACAGAGGGGAAAATGCAGAGGCTGAGAGAGGAGGCACTCGCCTGACCAGTAGGCGAGAAACAGAGGTAAGTGAGCAGGTGCAAAGGCAGCATGATGAGGGCTGAAACACGGAGAGTCAGCGAGGGTCGGGGAGTCGCTTCATAAAGGAAGGGATACTCCCCATGAATCCTAAAAGGTGACTGGGTATTCCCCAGCTAGACTCCACAGAAAAGCGGGTAGGGGGACTTCAAGGAAAAAGAATAGTAAATCTATATATATAGCCCAACTTGAGAATGGCTGGACAGTCCACTCCAAGAGTTAGATCGGTTAGGTGTTACTGTATAACAAATAACCCCAAATCTTATGGCTTATAACTATCACCACTTTTTTTGCTCACAATTCTGTGGGTTGGCAAATTGGGATGGGCTCAGCTGGGTGGGTCTTCTGTGAGTTTGTCCTGGGATAACGCAATAGCCACAGTCATTCAGCAGCCCAACCACTCAGCCCAATACAGCCTCAGTTACCTGCCTGGTAGCTGGTGCTGGCTATTGGTTGGGCATTTCTCTCCAAGAGGCCTTTCATCCTCCAGAAACAGGTACAGACCTCTCTGCTGGCAGCAGCATTCCAGGACGGTGGATATGGAGACTGCAGGGCCTCTTAAGTTAGGGCTCCCTGGTCGATCATTCACTGTCACTTCTGCTACATTCTGAGAGTCAAAGCAAATCACAACGCAGCCCAGATCCAGAGGGTAGGGAAGCAAACTACCTGAAAGAATCTGTGATCGTTTTGTACCTACCAGTAGGGGGAAGCAGCAGGACGGGGGCCTGCAGGCAGGAGGAGGCAGCAGCGCCGAGCTCGGCACGTCACTGTCCTCCACGTTCAGGAGTTTGGACGTCACCCTGAAAGCAGCAAGGAGCCACGAAGTCTGCTAAGCAGGAGTGTGACATGACAAGATTTGCACTGGGGACTGTCTTGGTGGCCAGGTGGAACCTAGCCTCAAAAGAAACCAGCCTTGAACTGTGACTGTCCTAAGAAGCGATGATGCCTCTTGGGGGCGGGTGGACCGCAGAGGATGAAAGAGCTGCTGCTGGTGGCTTGGCGCCTGTGGCTCAACGGGCTAAGGCGCCAGCCATGTACACCTGAGCTGGCAGGTTCGAATCCAGCCCAGGCCCGCCAAACAACAATGACGGCTGCAACCAAAAAATGGCCGGGCGTTGTGGCGGGCGCCTGTAGTCCCAGCTACTCGGGAGGTGG